>APFE030411713.1:37250-83198 GCA_000404065.3 Pinus taeda | reverse complement strand
ACAATGATCAGAGTGACATCTAGTATAACCTTGTTCAGACATAAACTTGTCAAATTTAGATACCACTGCCTTGGAGCCTGTTTTAACCCATACAAGCTCTTCTTCAACCTGCACACAAGTTTCTCCTTCCCTTTCACTTCATATCCTTGTGGCTGCTGCATATATATCTCTTCCTCCAAATCCCCATGGAGAAAGGCTGTCTTTCCATCTAACTGCTCAAGATGCAAAATCTTCAGCTGCTACAAGACTTAAAATAGTTTGATTGAAGTCATTTTGACAACAGGAGAAAATATTTCATCAAAATCAATACCTTTCTTCTGTGCAAACCCCTTCACCACAAGTCTAGCTTTGTACCTCTGTTTTCCTCCATCTTCTTCCTTCAACCTGTAAACCAATTTATTCTTCAATGTAGTTTTCCTGCAGGAAACCTGACTAAATCAAGTCTGGTTATGCATTAAGGAATCCATCTCTTCTTCCATGGCTACCTCCCACTTCTTCTTGCTTTCAACCTGCATTGCTTCTTCATAACATTCGAGTTCACCGGAATCAGTCAACAATAAATAATATAATGAAGGAGAGTATCTTTCAGGGGGTCTACTTATCCTGGTAGATCTTCTAACACCACTTTCAGGTGTTTGGGGTGCCTGTTGTAGTTGTGATGGTTGTTGTTGTTGTGGTTGTTGATTATTATTATTTTCAGGCACCTTTACTTTTTCAGTGATTTCATCAAGAACTGCATATTCCTTGTTTTCCTTTTCTAGTTCCTTTTCCTGCAACTGATTCTTATACAAGACCTTTTCATTGAATATTACATCTCTGCTCCTAATGATTTTGTGATTTTCATAATCATATAAGCGATAACCAAATCATTAACACCATATCCAATAAAGGTACATTTCTTTGACTTTGCTTCAAGATTTGTTCTATTTTCTTTATCAATATGGACAAAGGCCTCACAATCAAAAGGCTTTAAAATAGAGTAGTTTACCTTTTTACCTGTCCATGCTTCCTCTGGAACACCACCACAAAGAACTTGAACGCCCTCCTGTTTATTAGATAAACAGCAGTATCTACAGCATCGCCCGAAAACGTAAAGCAATCCTGCATGATTCATGCACCTTGCACGCTCCATGATGTCCTGTTCATCCTCTGACACACCATTTTCTTGTGGTGTTCTTTGCGAACTGTTTTCTGTCTGGCGAATTCCATGCTCTAAACAGTACCTATCAAACTCTTTGCTGCAATATTCACCTCCATTGTCTGATCTAAGACACTTCAATTTCTTTCCTGTCTCAATCTCAACCAAAGCTTTCCATTTCTTGAAAGTATCAAATACATCAGATTTATTCTTAATACAATAAATCCAAGGTTTTCTAGTTGCATCATCAATAAAAGTAACATAATAACGAGAGCCACCGAGAGATGATACCTGAGCAGTCCCATAACTGTTATGCCAGCTCCCAAATTTTTCTTCTTCTATTTCTTTCCAACTCTTGAGAATAATCTGACTCTCTTCTGTTTTCCATAAATGCAATTCTCACAGAAGTCCAAATCAACATTCTTCAAACCCAGTAACAAATTCCTTGAGTGAAGAATCTTCATCCCTTTTTCACTCATGTGTCCAAGCTATGATGCCATAATGCTGCATCTGCTCCTTTGGAAGTTAAAGCATTAACAAAGTTAGAAATACCATTGCATAAATACAATGTACCAACCTTTTCACCTTTTGCTATTACCAGGGCTCCTTTGGTGACCTTCCAAGCTTTATCTGTGAAAGTTGTCACACAATCTTCACCGCCTAACTGCCCTGTTGAAATCAGATTTTTCTTTAGATCTGGAACATGCCTTACCTCCTTTAGTAGCCATTGGTTCCCATTCTGCTGTTTTACAAGAACCTTACCCATTCCAACAATTTTACAGGGTTTATCATCACCCAAACGAACTTGTCCAAAATCTCCTTGAACATAGTCATGAAAGTATTTCTTATCAGGTGTGGCATGGAATGAGGCCCCTGAATCTACCACCCAGGAATCAGTAATATTTTCGAAAGAAGAATCAAAGCATCTTGTAACACCTCACCTGTCATATTTGCTTCATTATTGTTTTCTTGCTGTGAATCTCCTGCTTTTCCCTTCCGAGATCTACAGTCTTTCTTTAGGTGTCCTTTCTTTCCGCATTTCCAGCAAACTATCCCTGATCTGGACTTGGATCTGCCTTTCCTTGATTTACTGCGATATCCTGAGCTCTTTCCTCTTTCCATTTTTCTTCCTCTAAACTCTGCACTCAAAGCATTTCCCGATGTCTCACCGGAGCTTTTCCGTCGCATTTTCTCGCTAAGGATAGCACCGACAACATCATCAAACTTTAAAGTACTAGATCCAAACACAGAGTTACTAATGGCCATTACTAAACCATTCCAAATTTCTGGCAATGAGCACAAGAATAATAGAGCTATAACTTCATCATCAAATTTTACCCCGACAGAACATAGCTGACTTGTAACAGTATTAAAATCATTTAAATGATCTGCAACAGATCCACCTTCCGACATCTTCATATTAAATAACTGTTTCATAAGAAATACCATGTTTGAGGCCGAGGGTTTTTCATATAGTTTCTCCAACGTCTTAATCAAACCCTCTGTCGTTGTTTCCTTCAAAATGTTGAAGGTGACCGACGCTGCAAGGCACAACTGTATTGTTCCGAGTGCCTCTATATCGAGAAGGTTCCATTCTTCATCTTTCATACCTATCGGCATCTTTGCTTTTCCGCCCAATGGTAGGTATAGATCTTTCTGATACATATAATCTTCCATCTGCATCTTCCACAATGAGAAGTTTTAGCCGTTAAATTTCTCGACCCTAAACTTACCATCTTCCGCCATTGCTCCCACTCGAACAAGGAACCCTTCTTTCCTGCAATTTTATCAGCCAAATAGACCTTCGACTCTGATACCAGTTGTTAGAAATTTATATATTACGGAGCAATGGAACACATAAAATATTGCATAAATATAAACATAGAAAATGCATAAAACAAGAGAGACACAAATATACATGGTTCACCCAATTTGGGCTACGTCCACCCCGAACAGTCAGTCCTTCCTTTCTATTATCCAGCAAAATGAAGAGACACAACCTACAGCAGATCTGTTGTAATATCCTCTGTTTTCTCTCACAGTCTCACCTCTCTGTTTCTCACTCAGAGAATGCACATCTATTACACAGCCTCAAATACAATGCCCTCATATGAATAGAGGGGTTGCCTTCTAGGGCAAAAAACCCTAAACAAAACATTAGTTCTACCATCAGATCATCCGCCTAATGAACGGCCCAGATTGACTAGAAATTACTATACTTTTACAAGGCAATTTTACATCTGTTTTTAGCTTCGGGGACACTACCCCCAAACCCCTACCAAGGGACCGCTGGCCCCCAGACCCCCCTTAGGGGGGACAAGTCCCCCCCGCATGGAGGGGTATACAAACTTCCTGGGTTATACATCCGGCTGAAGAAAAAAAAGATCTCTAAACAATCATGCTCCATACTCAATAAAAAGAACATGGCTCCCAAGAGGTCCTAACTAGATGGAAGAACCATGCTCTGGGAGGAATACATGTCAACCGGTACCAATTAGAGATCAGGTTCCAATGCCCCCAGTACATAATGTACTATACCATCTATGTGATCATCAGTAGATGTGGAGACGGAGCAGGTAGCCACATAATTGATTTGTGGCGGGGAAGGTATTGCTTGCAGACAAGAACAAATAGGGGACGATGGTTGCAAAGGAGGCACCTGGTGACCAATGAAAGACAATTGATCAATGGTCATTATTATCCCTTCATGTGGAAAACAAACCACATGGAAAAGCGAAGAAACAAGAGCTCCCATGACATAAACATAGTTGCGTCCAAGGAGAAGATTGAAATCTAAGGGACCTTGGACTACCATCACGTCTATATAGACAGTATTTCCTCCCAAAGTAATAAGGAACTTTAGAAGGATCCCTAAGGGTTGACTAGTTCCTGTGTTAAAAGCCAACAGATTCTGGGTAACAGACACAAGTTATGGGGAACCCAAAGCTTGCCAACTAGTAGAAGACATGATGCTAACAGACGCGCCTTCATCTATAATAGGGCCATGTACTACAATATTATAGGCTTGTACTGGGATCTGGAAAGGCATAGAAGATGGAAGGTGGAAATTATTCAATTGACTCCAAACAAAATCAACAACAAAACTACTTGGTGGGGGTATCGTATGATTCCCCCCATGCTCTGCAGGAATACGAGAAGGACTCTCCTGCAAAACTGGGATGGGAGGGTCACTCTTCGATTCATGAGAATCTAAGCAGACGAGAAGAACATGAGCAGTATGATCACTATTCTCTTCAGGAACAAAGTGAACAACTGAAGGCAAAGCCAAGTCGACACTCTTTTCAACCAATGGTTGGACAGGAATAGACACAAGAGAGTCATGCTCAAGAAGAGGATAATGGGAAAGATATGAATCCAAGTCAATCTCTTTACCAACTAGGAGAGGGTTAGCAAAAAGCCTCTGATAACTAATAGGAAGTTGGGGTTGACGAGCTGTAAGGTTTTCCAAATCTTTGCAAGCTTTATCCATAAGAGGAAAAAGGTGAAGAAGATGTTGTCTTTCACATAATCTACAGAGGAGTTTAAGTTTTCCCTTCTTCTTACCATTTCTAGCCAAGGGTGTAGCACCGACATGATCTTCAGAGGTAGGTGGGGATTGTCGATCTAGATCTTTAGACAATACCTCTAAGACTCTGGGAATGCTAGGGGAGTCTCGAAGGAGATGGTCACCCTTACAGAGTCTACAAGGGATTTTTGCCTTTTGCAAAGGATGGAAAAAACTTGTCTACAAAAGGTGCAATTTGAGTAACAACCACATTCTTGGCCTCTCACTTATATGACTTCTTCTTCTTCGTCTTCTTCTTCTTCTTCTTAGCCTCCTAGTTACTTGATTTCAAACTCACTAGGTGAAGTAGAAGAGGAAGGTGAAGAAATAACAGAATAAGGTGAGAGGTCAACCTTAGAATCAACATGGTGTTGTTAAGGTGAAGGAGATGGCTAGGCAGGAGGTGGGACACTTGAGACCATCGAGGTTGAAAATAACCATATAGGTAAACCAATGGTTAACCCAAGGAGGGACAACGTTGCCATATAAGGAGCACCAGCGTTTCCAAAAGAAGGAAAAGGTCTAGGATTCCCATCCGAGGGGAATCCTTGACTGACAGACTTTGGGAATGTTGCCATATGAATCAAACTTTAAAGAAACACTAAGGAATATAACTTTAACTAGGAATATTTCATGGGTAGTTAATTTTAAGACATTGAAACAAAACTTTTCCTTTTCATATTTTAAGAGTCAAGAAAAGGGTGAAATGTGACTCTAGTCATTTTTGGAGTTAAAGAGCTCAAAAGGACAAGTGATCAATGATATTTTCAAATTTAAAGATTCAAAAAATATCAAAATGACTACTCAGGATAATGTAGGCAAAAGGATTACCAGGTTACCATGAACTACAGAATACCTCCCGATGAACCGAAAATTATGAGCAAGCAATCTACCCGAATGTTGTGTTTGGTGTATCATGTTTACACGGTGGTGGACTTGGCTTCCTATGAATAAAGGTTTTCAAACCTAGTGGGGTATCCCTTTATATATGTGACGGTATGAGGAGCACAAGTCCATACTAGTGCTATCTAGTGCCGAGGCAAATGACAACTGCTAGGTTTAAAGACACCAAAACATGTCTCTAGCCTAGACCTCTAAATGTGAGCATTTGGTTTCAAATGCGCCTTACGTTAATTCAATGAATTTTAACGGTTGATCTTGAGTTAGGTTTCAATTCCAAGTCCATACCTCTGTCATTTGAAAACTCCTAAATGTAGTTGTATGAGAAAAGGAATCTTTCATTGATGAAAGTTAACACTAATTGAGGGATAGAGAGCACACAATTAATTCAACAATCAAAGAATGAAATATTTCACTAATACATGTCCTAAATTCACTTAATCTTCCCTTAACAACAAAAGAAGTTTCATTTCATTTCCAATGCTTATGATAATTCAATTCTAGCAACTCAATTATACTACTAATGCAATATTTTTGCTTAAGTAAACTAGAATGATGTTCTTCTTTTCATAAAATGCAGAATGAATCTTTCACATAAATCACTTTAATAAAAATTTCACAATTCCAAACAAACAAGAATCTATCAAATCCAAAGCGTGATAAATGAAAATAAAATAAAATTCTTCCCTAAATTGAACAAACCAAACACATAAATGCTTCAATCAAGAAATCAAGCAATGTAATCTATGCTTGGAAAGAGAAAAGAGACACTCGAAATAAGAGAAAAAATGAGACTCTTTCACTCATTCAATTGAAAATGAAGCAATGAAGATGCTAGGACTGAGAGACGGGCTAAATGAAGTAGAAAAACAGAAACTTGAAACAATGAGTGAATTAACAAATGAACATAAATTGACCTAGATGTCCTAGGGTCATAGACACCATCCAAAAAACTCAAAAAATCAAGCAATGAAACTTCAATTCAATCAATCAATCAAAGCCAACAAATAAAGCATCCTAGTCACTTTTGGGTGGAAGAAAAGAGTCTGAGGATCAAGACACACTGCCACTGGAATGCGAAAAAACTATGATTTTTTCTTAACTCAGAGATCGACACGATTTTTGGGTTGAAACTAGTTCTGATTGGCATGACTGTCACGACTGGCCAGGCTACAACTAGCGCTGATAGGCCTGATTGGCATGACTATTTGGCCAAAAGGAGCGCTAATCGAGGGATTCAAGGAAAAAATAAAAAAATAACTTCACATAGGGCTAGACTTAACACATCAGAGTGTGAGCTAACAACCAACTTTACTTGATGATCAAACTAACAACTGAATGGATGATGACCTAGATGCCCTAGGGCCACAAACCATCCAAAGACTCAAAAAATCAAGTAAGGAAATCTCAAACCAAAACAAGCACACAAAACAAGCTAATTAATCTTTCTAGCCACGGAGAACAAATGCAAACAGGCTAAGAAGTAGAAATTATGAGGGCAAGACACACTGGTTATGATTAAGGAAAAACCCTAATATTCACCTATAGGAATCGATGCGATTGCCTAACTGACAATAGGCACCACAAGGGGGTACGGTGCGACTTTTTTAGAGCAATTCGCGTTGGTCAACATGCTATTAGCAAATAAAATGCACTGATCGAGGATTTCGAGAAAAAAGTAAAAAATCTCAAATCTCAAAACTAGACTTGCCACTCTAAATTTTAGAACCAAAGCAGTAAACCAGGCAAAGCATAGAAAACCAAAGGGAAAGAGTGATACAACAAAATTTCACACAAACCACGAAATAAAAACAATCAAAAGAGAGGGACGGCTCCCAAGTGGAGTCACCAATTTGTGGAGTAGGTAAATCTCCTTTGTGGACAGAGGTGATCACTCTATCCCTAGAGTGGGTGTAGTTGCAAACAGAACAACCTAATGAAAACTTCCTTAAACTAGAATCGAATAAGAAGGCATGCCTCTTATAATGCTAATCTACTTGATGGTGACCTCGGTCCTTTGCTCCAACTCCTTTCGTTCTTCTCCTTCAAATACATAAAACAAATAGAAAAGAGACAACAACAAACATAATATCATACAATCGCATTCAATTTACTTAAAAAGTCAAGGAATCTGAAACCATCAAATGTAATATGACACTCAATGTAGGAAATAAATCATTAGTTGTATTGATATAAAGCTTAGAAAGAGATACAACCAAAGCCTTGACGTTGCAGGTCTCCTCCGACATATCCGGGTTCCAACACCACTTCTATCATCTCATGGTTATCTTCAATAATGAAATTTTAAGGCTACTTCTCTTTAGTTCCAAACCAAACCAAACACACTATTCTCCCTTTACACACATAAACTAAAAGGAAAAAAGTTATAGATATCGTGTTGGTTATTCAAGCTCCAAAAAATACTAGTTCAACTTGGAAAATGAGGAGTTTATATAGGTTTGATGGAGGGGAGATGGTTCCTTTTATTATGGGAGAGGCCTTACCTCTTGGGTTTGTTCCATCTTAATAGGGGAAGGAGCCCAAACTCATTTCCCTGGCTCTATCCCACCCATCCATTTACCAGACTTCCATTACGAGGCTTCTAGACCTAGAAGCTTTGACTCCATATTTAAAAAACTTGCCAAAAGAAGATCGACGCTAGTGATGAAGGGCTCACTTGCCCTGCATGGTGCTAGGTGTGGTTTTAAACCCTACAAATCAGAGCGAGGAAGAAATTGAGCACTAACGCCAGTCTTGTAAATTGGGATAAAATGAAGATTCTTGGGAAATGATGCAAAAAAGGAATTTTTTGTACATGAATAGGGATGTAAAGGCATTCTCTTCATGATGGGAAAGCATATAGAGTTCACTGTAGAGGTCCTCCAAGATCGAGGAACGAGGAGTACAGGGACTACAACAAAATGATGTGTAACATGAACCCACTACATCATGGCTATCCAGGAAATGGCAAGGCAAGGCTGAAACCAGTGTCAATCTAGGAAACTCCCATGCCAATGACATCATGGTAACCAAATAACCAAATGTATGTACCATGCATTCAAATCTCAATATGGAAATCACATATGTAACCTATTACCTGCAATGTTCTACTATTGTAGCTTCTTTCCCAACCTTATTCTTCGCCACCTTGATTTCCTTTGCTTGTTTGTTAGCTTTTGTCCAATGGATCTCTCTCCCCAAGTCCAAGTTAGAATGCCTCAATGCCCAAGTGAGTTCTTGAATGCTCCTAGAGTAACCAAGAAGTGATCAAGAGTAACTAAGAGTGACTAAGAGATGCATATAATGTTATCCCTCTCCTTTTGTTTCCTTTTCCTTCATTTTCATTTTGTATGCGTATTTTTGTCTTTTAATCTTTCTCTTTTCATATTTTCCTTTATTTCTTATATTAAATTTCCATTTATTTCCTTTTTCCTTTTCCAATTCCAATGCCAATTTCCATAGCCAATAATAAACCACAAGTTTTTCCCACTATAATATTTTTCCCCTCCATTCAGCTTGGAATATCTGTTCCATAACCTTTATTTAACTTTTTTACATGGAAAACCAACCCAAGGTTGTTACATCATTGATCTATCTTTTCTTCTATTTTTGTGATCTGGTTACGTAACATTTGGTATCAGAGCTTTGGATCCTAGGGTTTTGCTGCTTCAAACAAGCCATCTTGGTATTTTCACTATAATGATTGTTTTGCGAGGATTAAAATGCTAAAAAATTTACCACATGGATTAGATATCTTGGTGAAATTCATGTAAAAAATTCAGATCCTAGTTAGCTATATTTTTATATATATGTTCAAAGGAATTTAGGGTTTCTGCATGCTCCAAAACTCAGTCTCAAACAATTGACCTAGGGAAAATCATAGTGAATTTCTCTTTGAGCACCATATTTGAATTGCATGAAAAGTGCCTAAAATATTACGAATTTTATTTTATTGGGGACAAATTTTAGGGCTAAAGGTTGAAACAATGACATGTGGCAATCCATACAAGTTTACTATACTGAACTAGTCTATAATCATGTCATCGTGAGAGATTTCATATAAATTTATCTTTAAGAATCCAATTTCGGTCTAACTTGTGGGGTTTGAAAGAAGACATAGAAAGATACCTCAGGATGAAGTTTTAGACCTTGAGAGGCCAAAATTACAACGATCCATCAATTTCAAGATCAAGCTCCTAAAAGCAAGAAAAACGTGTGTATGTTTTTTAAGTTTGCATAAAATTTGTTTGAAAAATCAGTTTGAAGTGAGTCAAAGGGAATATTGAAGCATATATATCAGTATTTGGTTCTAAAATTCCTTGAAACAAAAAATGGATACACCCAATAAGCCAATAGAAAGCTTTACTATGACACATAAAGAAGAGGAAGAAATGCAACACCATATATCAAAATTACAAGACCAAGTGCAACAAATTTCACTCTTGCAGAGAGTAACCAAAAATGAATTGGAAGTGATGATAAATGTTATGATGGATGGTTTAAAAAAGGACATGGATGGTTTAGAATCAAAAATAAAAAGGGACATGGAAGGTTTGAAGGATGATTTAAAAGCAGAAATGGAAGGTTTGAAGGAAGGTTTGACAAGGTTGCTACAAGAAATTCCTCCCAATGGTGACAAGATATTCCATGAAAATCATGATGAGAATAAAGGGAAAGTGAATCTGATTTTAGAGACTCTAACTTTGGGTTGAAAACCAACCACATTCCAAAGATTTATATGAGGAAGTTTGATGGCAAGGATCCGGTAACATGGATACTATAGATGGAGCAATTATTTGATCTTCATGATGTGGAACACACACAAAAGGTATGCATTACATATTTAAATTTATAAACCAATCAATGTTTTTGATATCAATGGATATGTTCTCATAAATAACTTTTTAGTTGGTCAATTTTTACAAAGGAATTGATAACACACTATAAGGATGCAAAGAGAAACACCTTCTTTAGGCAATTGATAAATCTCGAACAAAAGGGTTCAATGGAGAAGCACATGAGAACTTCCAAAGATTGAATATCAAGGTAACTGATATTCCAGAGGATCATAAGTTGATGTCTTCATAGGGACTTTAAATTATAACATCAAACATGAGGTTCACCTATGGGAACCTAATTCATTGGAGAAGGCATTCAGTGTGGTAAGAAAAGTTGAAAGAAAAATTATGGCAACAACGAGGTCTACCAATCACAACTATAAATATGGAAGTGCTGCTAGTCCTAGCCTTCAACAACCTACAAGGTTGAAACCACAACAACTAAAGTAAAAAAGAGTAAAAAGGATTTGTTATTGTTGTGATAAAAAATACACTAAAGGTCATAAGTGTGCTGAGAAGAAATTATTTTACATAGATTATGAAGAGGAGGAAGAAAAGGAACAAGAAACATCAAAATAAGTAGATATACATGAGGAAACCACCCTAGGGGTTGACAAATAAGAAATATATATCAAGAAGGATATATCAAGAATAAAAAGGTAATACTACTGATTGATTTAAGGTAGTACTTGTCGGAAATGTAAATAGTTTCAGTCTTCATAATTGTTTTTGTACTCATTTCAATATGTATCTTATGTAACAAAAAAAAGAAGAAAATAAAAAGTCATTATTTTAAGGCATGGTTTTCATGCTTGTTATTGATGGTCTTCTAGGTTGAAGCATGTTCTTCATGCTTCTATAGTTTGTTAGGTCATAAGATTTATTTTCATGAGTCAAGAGAGTCAACATCATGTTTATAAGACCCTTCCAAGCAAAATATATCTTGTAAAAGAATTTATTTTGAGTTTATAAAATCCTAGAAACCTCCAAAGTACAATTCAACCTAAAGGAGGGAATTTGAGCCCTTAGAAAGGTTATCTAAAGGAGAAGTTTGACCTCATTCAGCACACTCATCAACAAGTTCAATATCTTTTGAAAGGTTCGATCTAAATCTAGAAGAGACAAGGAAGCTAGAGTGATGGTCTATAAGGCAAAAGAAGTCATATAAAGCGTGTTTTTGGGCTCTATCTCTCTAACACATTCGAAATTATAGGGTTTTTGTAGCTGCAGAGGAGGTGGAAACTGCAAGTTTGAATTGTAGAAGAGTGAGTTGAAATATCAAGTTGTTGGAGGAGAGAATACTCTATATTGACCTTGTTGAACTCAATAGGATCTATTTTACTCAAAGTGAGGTCTCTTCAAGAAGTTGGATTAGGGTTTATGTAGTAGCTACAAGGCTTAAATTGTTGGACGAAGTTGCAAGACGAAATTACAGGGCAGAGAGTGTGGTTGAAAGCTTCTAAGGCCATGTATGATAGGTTAGTGAACTTGTACTCTCTAAGTACATGACAAAAAAAGATATATTTGAGGAATAAGCTATATAGAATGAAGAAATAAAGGATGAGGACATTGTTGGGTGTGGGATCCCCCAAGGATAGTTTTGGGGCTAAAAGCCCATATTTTGAGTAAATTTTGTAATCCAAGTGTAAAGACTCCACATTTTGTGGTCGCGGAGCGGGTAGATGTTAAAGAGTCATAGGGTTGTCCGCCCTTATTTTGAAATGTAATGTCGGTTGTAAAAGATCCACCCATGGTCTACCGACCATGGGAATTGCATAAATAGAGTGAAGCTCTAAGTAGTTTAAAAAAAGGAGAGACATTGAACATGTAAGAAAGTCATAGCTTAGGGCAGGAAGTCTAAGTCTTGGGTCGTAGTGTAGGTAGAGGCCCTATAGCTGAGTGCGTAGAGGCCTATAGTAGAAGTCCACACCTGAGTGCACGAACCCCTGCAGCTGAGTGTTCAGGGCATCAAGTCTGTAATTGTCCAGAATTATCAATAAAGAGAAGTATTCTACAATTCCTGTGTCTTTACTTCTTATTTATGCATCTTGTTATATTGGGTATGAAATTCACTTATAATTCTTATATGATGCATGGATATATGTAAATGTGTTAGTTAAGTAAATGCAAGTAAGAAAATCTCTTTACCCGAAGCTAACTAAGATAAGATAATAAGATAATTGAAACACTTAGGATGATAAAGGAATTTGCGCGACTCACTGCCATAGCACTACAAAAGTACCTAAGCCCCAATAAAGGGATGCGTGAAGGTTTGTCCTATAAGCCCTAAAGTGAGATCACTTGTGTGAAGGCAAGGATAGAAGAGATCAATGAAATCACAACCATCTCAAGGGTGTGGAAAATTGGTCCCAACATCCTCCCATACTGCTTCAAGTAAAACTTCAATCTACGCTCTGCGGGCTGATGCCGAAAGGGCCAGTAGTGTAGGGATTTGTTTGTCTAATTAACATTGAACCTAGGTTAGGCCCCCTCAAGCCAAAAAAAGGTTCCTTTGCCGGGACCGGAATCTACATAAGAGATGTGTGATGTCGTATCACTAGAATCCAACTAAGAAAGAAATCGAAGGCTAGTTGGACAGAAGGATCCACGAGTTCGCAGAGCAAGAAAACAGAAATCCACGACTAAAAACAGAACAGTGGTTAGACAGCTACCTGTATACAGAGATCCACAAAATATTTTTTGCCTCCTTTCCAATTGAGCTATACAAGTGGATTGCGAAGCCAGCAGATAGCCAAGGGAGGTGGAAACTTAGCGATCCCATTCTGTGGACCCCAGAGCTAGTGCGAAGGTTGGAAGCATTGGAGGATAAGCTCACGCGCGCTGTCGATCATTGGCTCGATCATGTCATAGGAGGATTTGTTACTAAATTCTTGGTCGACACCTAAGTCAGCTATAGTGAGGCAGAGAAATGCTTTTTCAAAGGACCGCGAGGTAAGTACATAAAATCTTTGAATACTTGGATTAAAATATTGTTGTGCAAAAAACGGGTTATGGAGCTACCTTGATGTTCGGGACTACACGAAGCAGAAAAAGTTACAGAAATGAAGGAAATAAAGGTTCGAAGTATAGTCCCTTGATTTCACCTCCATGAAGGGGCAAAGAAGCGATAGTGAAGGTTTCTCCATGAAGTGCTATTCAGTTGATAAAACAAGGATTCCTGCGAATACCACCTTTGCCCACACCACCTCCAACTTCACTGCTATCGCCTCCAACTTCACCCGTACCACCTCCACCTCCACCTCCACCGGGTTTCAGTATGGAAAATACATTGAAGTTGCCTTTGTTCAAAGGCTTGGGAAATGAGGACCCGTACCAATTCTAGTTTGTTGTGAGGGTTGTATGAGAAGCTCAAGGTGTTACAGATGACCACATAAAGTAGGCAACACTGGTTATTGCTCTGTAAGATCATGTGCTAACTTGGTATATTAAGTACTCTAACAATAACCCGAATGTTGGAGTAGCAGACATCCAGACAACACTAAATAAGGAATTTAGCAGGCCTAAATCTAAGGTGCAATCAATCATGGGATTCAAAGAGGTCGCGATGCGACCAGGCAAGACACCTTGGGAATTGGATCAAAGATTGAAGTGTCAAATCTATGAATCCAATATGAATTTGACAGATGGACAGCATCACGAGTGTTTTGTGGCTTTTCTACTACCCCACTTAAGGAGCACATTGTCTTAGTAGAAGATAACAACTCAGGCAAAGGCCTTGGAGATTGCCATGAGACTACATGAGACTCCAATGCAAGATCCTAATCTAGAAGCTCAACAGATCCACACACAACTGTAGAATCTGTGCCTAGAGATACAAAGTCTAAAGCAGGATAGGACGGTTCAACCAGAGGTACGCGAGGAGGTATGGTGATTGAAATGCAAGATTCAAGGTCATGACAAAGACCATTGCCCAATCTTTGTGAATTACCTTGCAAGGGGAGGACCAATGCCTTTAAGGCTAGAAGCTCAAGTAGGACCTAGTGCAATGCCTGCTCTATGGTGCGCTATCTATCAAGTAGCCAGAAAACATGCCACAGATAATTTTCACTTGCTGTAGAAGTATTTGCAAGCACCGCAATAGTTGTTCTGCAACTTTTGTAGGTCAATAGGGCATGATGAGTGTACTTGCAGAAGCTAAGAATTGATGATGGATATAGCTCTTCCCTACAGGGTTCAGGCTGAAACACAACCCCTTGACCAAAATGTAGGGATGGAGTAAACAATATTTGAGGGACACGGACGAGGCCGAGGCATAGGAGGACTTGGTAGAGGTCATGGAAAATTGATTTTCTACAATTGTGGAGGACCAGGACACTATGCCCACGATTGCAATAATCCAACGTGCCTGGCGTGCAAGTGTTGCATGCTATTTGATCATGAAACAGAATATTGTCCTACACTGATAGCTAGGATACGAGACAAAGGGGCACTACCACCTCCGCCAACTTAGAACCTTCAGATGATTAGGTCGGAGCTGCGCGAGGAATATCTGAACATAAATATAATGCTCAGGAGTGGGATCACGATAGGGGATGACAAGGGAAAACAACCAGAAGACAATACATGGGTTCACAAAGCTCTAAATTAAGAGGTCGAGTTCAATTTGGAGTGTGCTCATGAAACCTTCATGGAAGCTAAGAAGAGCTTCGTTGAGACCTCCACCTCAGGAAGCAAGGATAAGCCTGAGCTGGAAATGGACCCCTATATGCTCACAACTTTCCTGGAAACCTGTATGAAGTTACTACGTGACGGTAAGGTTGTGAAAGGGTTACAAGAAATCATCAATAGATTTGTTGGGACCGAACCAAGTGAACCTCTCATAGTCCGAAAGATTGGTAAGCATAAGACAAGGACATGGCGTGAAATGAGACTCACCACACAGATCAGAGAATACGAAATGGATCAAGTCATTATTGATTTAGGGTCAAATTCGAATGTCCTACCAAAATAGAGATGGGAGTGAATGGGGAGACCTGTACTACAATGGTCCCCGATTCAGCTAAGGATGGCGAATCAACATAAAATCATCCCCATGGGGCAGCTGCAGGGGGTGACCGTGGACATTGAGGGAGCAAGCACACTGGCATATTTTAAAGTAATAGATATAGTGGATGGCAGCAATCCCTACCCTACACTCTTGGGAATTACCTGGGCTACTGATATGAATGGGGTAATCAATCTGAAGAAGAGCAAGATGATCTTTGAGAAGAAATCATTGCCCGTAATAATACCCCTGGATCCTGTTGAAGGATCGTGTTATACGGAACCAGTCCGTGATTATGAGAGTGATGATGATCTAGACTGCATCTATAAGATAGCAATGTGAGACCAAGATTGGGTGAATCCCACTTTGGATGGACAGATTACATGGGATTGCGAGAGTTGTTGCACTACGGACTCCGATGAAGAAATAGAACACTGGTAGAATCGGTTACATGAAGTAACTACGTTAAGTTGCAACATGATGACCCAGTTGCTGCGCTATGTATCATCAAAGGTAAGAAATATGCCTATTTATGATGGTCTAAATGAGGTAGATATTTGTTTGAATGCATTTTAAAGAGAGGTTCCAGAAAAGAAACGCTTCGAGGCCTTTGACTGGGGACTGCGCACTACGCCCACAAGATGGTGGGGTACGCACAAGTGAAGCTTTGATGATTGGTGTGAATGTAGGAGGATGATGCGAGCACAATTTGGGAAGCCTAATATGTGATTGACAGACAAGTATGATGGGAAGAATAATCTGCACGCGCATTCGGCCAAAATAGAGAAGAAATATTCTACCACTGAACACGAGGGGCTAGCTATGGTGTATGCACTCCAGAAGTATCGACACTACTTGCTAGGAGGCCACTTTAAGATGTATACAGATCACTCCACACTGAAGTACCTGGTCAATAAGCCTGTGTTTGGGGGGGTGAATCTGTAGATGGCTCTTATTGTTCTAAGAGTATGATTTTGAAGTTGTTATGAAGCTTGGACGATTGAACGTGGAACTAGACCATCTGTCATGCATCAAAACAGGGGAGGAACCTACTAACTTGGAAGAAGGATTGCCTGATGCACATCTCTTTGTTGTGTGCATCACCGATGGAAATTTTGAGGACATCATACACTTCCTAACAACTGGAACCACACCAAAAGGATACTCTATCCAACAAATTTCGTTGTCATTGCTAGGCATCTATACAAGATGGGGACTAATGAGATATTGCAACGGTATGTACCTGAGTTTGAATGAAGCAGCATCCTCACGGATGCTTGAGGAGGCACCACGGGAGGACATTGTGCAAGGAGAGCAATCACACACAAGATTTTACACGCAGGGTTGTGGTGGCCAACCCTTCATCAGGATTCAAAGCACATTGCAAGGTGTGCGATGTATGTCAACGAATAGGCAGGCCATCATGGAGGGATGAAATTCCTTTGAATCCACAAATTATGTTGCAACATTTCGAGAAGTGGGCAATAGATTTTATAGGACCCACTCAGCCACAAGGGAAGATAGGCGTGAAGTACATTATCAATGTGACGAAGTACTTGACTTGTTGGGCGGAGGCGCAACCTGTGAAGAATTGCACAGGTGTAATGGTTGCAAAATTCCTATTTGAGCATGTATTGACGCGATTTCGATGTCCAAAGATTTTGATGAGTTATCGGGGTATGCACTTTCTGAATGAAACGATTAGCACACTGATAGAAGAATTTCAGGTATATCACCAAAAGAATACTCCCTGTCACCCATAGGCTAACGGGACAGTGAAGGCATTCAACAAAGTCCTTGAAAATGTGCTGAAAAAGGTTTGCAACGCTCAGCAACGTCATTGGGACCTACACATACCTGCAGTATGGTGGGCTTATTGGACAACATTCAAAAATCTGACGGGACAAACCCCTTTTAGGCTTGTCTATGGTGTGGAAGTCGTAATGCCTATGGAATACATTGTTCCTAGTCTACACATAGTGGCACTCATGGGTACGATAGATCACGGAGCCCTAGAAGAGAGGCTCGTGCAGTTGGATGAGATTGAAGAAGAGATATTTTTGGTTGGATTTCACCAGCAGGTCTAAAAGCAACGTGAAAAAGCGTGGCATGACCGACATATTAAGTTGCGCACCTTTAAGGTGAATGACTTAGTGTTGTTGTATGACAGTAATTTTGATAAATTTCCAAGGAAATTCCAAATGCATTGGATAGGGCCCTATGTTATTAAGGAGATTACCGATAGTGGCGTGGTCTATTTGGTTAAGTTGAATGCAGATCCCTTCCCAGGAAAGGTAAATGGCAATTGATTGAAGCCATATACAGGTGGGCCAGCCATCTGAATAAGCAGCACATTCTTAGCGCTCCAAGAAGCTGAAAGGAGGCACAGGACTATAATATACACTACTTGAGTTGGGGAACTACGTGATTTCAGGACTACATGAAGTAGTGAAGTGTCACAGGGTCCACGACAATGTGAAGGCAGTTGCGCTACTCATGGAAATAGTGCGCAGGTCCACCATAAAGTGACCATTAAAGTCATTGTTCACAATTTGGTGGTCGGATTGAGGCCAAATGGAGTGGGCGGCAGGCATTTAAGGCGAACATTATGGGTTAGATTCTTGAAAATATGCCGCCAATCTAGCATTAATGGACCGAACATGGGGGGGATGGTCAGATTTGAATTCAAAAGGCCCTATAAACTACAAGTGGCTATCCAATGGAAAACATTTGGAATTTTGAAAATTTAGTTGTTGCGCTATCAGGTGTGTCTGGACCTTATGAATTTTGAGGCTTTGAGAGCAAGTTCATTGTTTGAGAGATTGTCGAAGGAGATGCAAGACCTCCTAACTAGAATGATGTCGACATTCGAGGAAGCCACGCAGGAAATTGCTATAGTAGAAGCCCCAAACAGTGCCGAAGCGATAGTCGAAGTCCCTAAATCACCCAGGACACCGAGACCAGAGAAGGATAAGTAGAAGCAGCCTATGCTACCGGTGTGCATCTCACCAAGAAACCCACAGAGGACCAAGCTCACCTTGGAGGAGAAGGGGAAGGCCATTAACCTGGAGGCAGATGAGGAAGAATCTGAAGAAATACCGGTGGATGAGGAGGATGTGGAAATGGAAGTTGAAACCCAGGGTGCAGACCCTATTACCAGGTTACAAGAATATGTTCCACCGTGCAAGGGCAAAGCCAAGGTGCCCAAGGACATAGACAAGAGCAAGATCTCCCTACAGACTCCATTGCTCCCGAATGACATTATTTTTAAGGGGTCGGGCTTCTCAACTTTCTCTGGGTTCCACATTACCACCGCGGCCAGTAACCATCTTCGTCATCAAGTAGTTGCTCTGCTTGGTGCATGATGGGTATTTTTGGCTGGAGGAGCCCATTCCCATCATAAACCACTTGATTCATCATATCACACGGCTGCCTTACTCAGGGCAGAATCCAACCAATATATCAAAAGGAAAAGATGGTGAGTTGGCCCTTATGGAGGCTATGTAGATGAAATTCAAGTTGGAGAAGAAGAAGTGGGGATATTCCATCTCCAGCATTACCAACCCTGCAGTCAAGGTAGTGACACAAATATTAGTAGGGAAGGTGATGTAGAAGTTCTATGGCAATGAGGTGCCCACACCTATGATTTCATTAGAAAGAAAATGCACTGAGGGAGTCCAGTTCAACTAGGTGAATTATCTATGCGAAGAGGTCCTTGCAAACTGTCGCGAGGCATAGGATCAAGGCAAGACATTCCACTACGCCTAGCTCTTACTCTCAATTATTCTGGTGGCATGGGAGCTGCCAGATGACAACTAATTCCCTTTGGTCATGTCGGACCTTCCAGAGGCACCAAAGTATGCTTTGTTGTGGGTGACCAAGGACGTGTAAAACATAAAAGAAAGCAAGATCTTTTGGATCTTGATGGAGATGAGTATCCGAACAGGGATCAATTGCAAGCCGCGGTTGTCGCCCACAGTCTATGCCAGTTTGCAAAGATTTTTAGAGTTCAAAGTAGATTTTCACCATGTCTTTATTAGGGTGCAAAAGGACCCTACGAATACATGGCATAACTTACCATATCTGGCGACTGATGATGTTATTTTTGTAGTTCCCAAGTCTAGGCCACCAGAGTGGCGCACTGCAACAGGCTTCGCGGTGGAAATGGACAAGTTCATCTCGTAGCGTAAGAAGTAAGAAATAAAGCTCAGAATGGCACAGTTGGCTAAGAAGCACAGAAAAGAGGAAGAAAAGGCTAAGGCCAAGGTAGCATGCAATGCCGCAAAATTGACAGAACAACAGAAAATAGGAGGAGAAGAGAGGGAAGGACAGAAGTCACCTTCGCCCGGGACTGAAGAAGAAACAGTGGAGCCAACAAAACAAGGTGGCACAGACTTGCAGATTATTTCCACCCAACTCAAGAAAAGATAGTGTCGTGGAAGAAGACCAAGGCTTCAAAGACACCCTTTGACCCAATCACCCTCACTGCGGGGGATTTGCATGACATTGGAGAAACGGTGAGGGATGTCACCGTGGAGGCCTTCCAATAGTTTGAAGAGCATCAACAATTGGTATTAGGGGCTCTCCATATAGAGATGTGGGAGTTGCAGGCTCGCACTCCATAGGTTGGCACCGTGTCCACCAGCCTCACGATCAGCATTTCATCTTCCGCAGAGATGTTGTGCACAAAGGTGACCAACATGATAGTGCTACCATATGGGGAACTTACTATAGAGAATGAGGTCGACAAGCCCACGGTCAACATTCTGAAATGGGTGGGATTGAATATGGTCACACTCCCTTGAGAGACACTCCACTTATTACAAGATGGAGTCACCGCGGAACTTAAGGTACGGGATAATCACGCTCTACAGGTGATGAGCGAGAAGCGCATCAACATCGAGTAGTTGGGCCTACAGCATAATGAGGCAGTGGAGAAAAACAAGAAAATCATGTAGGTGGTGGAGGAAGCCTACCAAATGGTCCTGGAGTTGGAAATTCAGGTAGAAGAACCAGTTGAGGCATGCATCCAAAAATTGGCCACAGGGGTGCACGATGCTTGAGCAGCGCGAAAGTACCTAAGCCCCATATTAGGGTTGTGCAAAGGTTGATCATATACTTTCCTGAAGGTATTAAAGGACAAAATAGAGGGTTTTCCCTACAAGCCCTAGAGCGAGATCACCTGCGCGAAGGCAATGATAGAAGATATCAACGACATCACAACTATCTCAAGGGTGTGGAAACGTGGTTCCATCATCCCCCCATACTGCTTCAGGTGAGACTTCAGCCCGCGCTCCACGGGCTGATGCCGAAAGGGCCAGTAGTGTAGGGATTTGTTTGGCTAATTAACGCTTAACCTAGGTTAGGCCCCCTCAATCCAACAGACATGGCATCCTTTCTAATGAAGATATATCAATTAAGAGATTACTTGTAGGGGCTTGGAGAGACAATTTCTGATTCAGATATGACCATTTGTGTACTAAATGCATTACCACCAAAATGGAGAAGATTTGCAACAAGCATCTACTCTAAGAAAGGCTCAACTCATTTTGATGGGTCATGGGCTCAATGCATTTTGGAATAAACTAGGATTCAGGTAAAGGATGACATTGTATCAAGTCAATAGTCTCAAGCCTTTATAGCTAGAGTCAAGAAGTTGAAGAAGGAAAAGTTTGGGAAGTCCAAGAAGAAAGATATGTCCAAGGTTCTATGCTTTAAATGCAATGATTATGGAAAGATTAAGAGGGTCTGTCCAAACCAGCAGAATAACAAAAGAAAGGAAAGAAGCAAGGCTCATGTAGCTAAATAAATGAGAGAACCTAAGAAGAATATAGGTTTCAACCGTGCACAGAAATTACCTACACACAAATTCTTAAAACATAAAAATATACAATAGCGAGAACATAAAACAAATATACACATAGATTTTCCCCTAGATCCCAAAACGAGGACTCCAGATTGATTTTTCATTATATTCCTTTCAATGTTATGATGTTTATATATATACATGTTGAAGAATTCATAAACCCCAATCCACTAATCCTAGATTAGAACATAATTGTAGTTCTCTTGACTTGATCTACAAAATATCATGGGAACAAAACTATCATGCCCAAAATCATGTGAAAAATCTATGCACAAAACCATGGGTAGGTACACCCACAAACTTTGGATCTGCCCACCATATTTTGGTTCAGTCCCCATCCTTGGGTCCACTCAACTATTATTGGGTTCATTGTTGGCTTAAGGGGGCTTGGACCTAGGTTCAGAGTTAGCTACACTAACCAACAAAACCCTACACTACCGGCACCTTTGGGAAGAACCCATGTAGTGAAGGTTGCAGTCTCACTCGAGGCGGTTTTGGGGGATGCTAAAACCAATTTCCTACATCCAAAGGGCTATATTATGTGTTTTTTGTAGGTCTAGGGCTTATCTTGACCTTCATGAACTCTAACCCTTGAAACTTGGAACTTAAAGTAAATAGACTTATGTCTTTTAATGATTATGCTAAACATGCATAACATCATATAAATAAACAGATCTATGTCTTTGCGAATCTATTTAGTACTTTTCCTGATTAATTACATTCAACATATCATAAATACAGTAAATTTAGAGATAAAACAATAATACATAAATGCACAGATAGTTATTCAAAATAGGTCTTTATTATGCTTCAGATCTTCAATTACAACTCTTTCCAACCCTACGTACACCACTTCAGGGGCCCGCGCACTCAACTACAGACTTAGCAAGGTCTCCGCACACACAGCGATAGGAGCCTTCCCCTTCACCCAAGTACATAATAGATAATATCAGACTCAACTCGTACACTTCTCTCTTAGATCTCTTATGACTCCTATATGAATTTCTTTTATATTCTTCTTCATTACAATACCATGGTCTGTGAACAGTGGGCGGGTCTCAAAACAACTTGACTTTAACAAACTAAGGGGATTTTACCTTCCTAAAGCACCTTTTACTCTTGTTGACCTATGCTACTCATTGTGCTCGTCAAAATGCATAGAATTTACAATAAATTTAACAAAACTTAACAAAATTTGACCTAGGGGACCCAATCCGAACATGTTGGGCATGGAATCCCCCCAAGGTATCTTTTGGGGCTTAAAGCCCAAGTTTTGACCAAGTCCTTTGTAAAAGCTTCATGAATTGTGGGCATGGAGCGCAAATTCATAATAGAGTCACAGGGCTATTCGCCCTTGTTTTTGTAATATAATGTCGACTTGATAGACCTACCCATGGTCTGTGGACCATGGGATTGTATAAATAGAGAGAGGCTCTAAGTGTAGAAGATAGCAGATAACCAAGAAAAGAATAGAAGTATGATGAGTCTAAGAGATTGAGTCGAAGTGTAAAGTGTGTCTTTGGGTTGTAGAGTAGGAGAAGGCTCTGCAACTGAGCACGCAAAGGCCTAGTAGTCTGCTGCGCGAACCCCTGTAGCTGAGTGCATAGGGTAGGTCGAGTTTGTAACCATTGGAAGAATTAATAAAGAAAATTTTACCATATTTATGTGTATCTTTTCATGTTTAATGTATTATTGGGTATAAATTGTAATCACATTGTTTATTTGCTGCGCAAACTTATATGTGTGTTCTATATAAGTAAATATAATACAAGGTTTCTATTTACACGAAGATAACTAACTGGTGTAGGAAGATAGGTAAGATCTCAGGTGTGACTTAGGGAAATAGTGCAGAGTGATACTCCAGTAGTGTAGAAGCCCCACAACCCCTAAGACTACGCGAAGGCAAGTATATCAGGGCACGAGGGCCAGGAAAGTACACGAAGCAATCTGTGCGTAGGGACAAGAAGTTGGACCGAATCAAATCCTTAGACATCTCAAGGGTGTGGAAACTTAGTTCCAGCACCCCCATACTACTTTGGGTGAGACCTTAGTCTGTGCTCCGTGGACTATTTCCAAAATGGCCAATAGTACAGGGATTTGTTTGGCTAATTAACTCTAAACCTAGGTCAGGCCCCAATAAGAAAATAAATGGTTCCATTTCCAGGACTAGGAACTGCATAGAAATGTCTGATGTCGTATCACTCGAATCCAATGAAGAAAGGAATTTAAAATTGGTTGGATAGAAATATTCACGAGTTCGTGGCACAGGAAAACGGGAATTTGCAACTATCAAGGGAAGAGTGGTTAGACTTCTACTTATACACAGAGATCCACAAAATTTTCATCGCATCTTTCCCCACTGAGATATACGAGTGGATTAAGAAGCTAGCAGATAGCCAAGGAATGTGTAAGCTCGACAAACCTATTGTGTGGACTCCAAAATTAGTGCATAGATTAGAAGCGTCAGAGGATAAGATCGTGTGCACTATTGATCATTGGCTCGATCAAATTATAAGAGGATTCATCACCGAGTTCATGGTAGATACTTCAGTCAGCTATAGCGAGGTAGAACACCGCTTCCTCAAAGGGCTGCGAGGTAAGTACGTTAAATCTTTGAACACTTGGATTAAAATTCTACTATGTGAAAAATGGGTTATGTGAATAAATTGATGTTTGGGGCTACGCGAAGTGGGAGAATCTATAGAAATGAAGGTAGTATAGAACTAGAAACTTGCCCCTTGATTTCACCTCCATGAGGGAGCAAAGAAGTGCTCGCAAAGGTCTCACAGAGAAGTACAATCAATTTGATAAGGCAAAGGATTCCGCGCATACCACCCCCACCCACACCACCACCAGTTTCACCATCTTCACCCCCATCTTTGCCCATACCACCTCCGCCACCACCGTGAATCAATATGGCGAGCGCGATAAAGTTATCAGTGTTCAAGGGAGTAGGGAATGAAGATCCGGACTAGTTTTGGTTCGTGATAAAAGTTGTATGGGAAGTGCAGGGAGTCATAGATGACAATATAAAGAAGCAACATTGGTCAATGCTCTACAGGATCACGCGCTGACCTAGTACATTAAGCATTTGAATGACAATCCGAATGTAGGGATCATAGATATTCAAACAATGCTAAACAAAGAATTTAGCAAGCCAAACTTAGAGGCGCAGTTGATCATTGGATTCAAGGAAATCACAATACTACCAGGTGAGACCCCTTGGGAGTTGGATCAGAGGTTGAAGTGCACAATTCACAAATCTAACATGACATTGATGGATGGACAACACCGCGAATGGTTTGTATCATCGTTAATGCCTCATCTAAGGAACGCATTGTCACAACAGAGGCTAATAACTCAGGTTGAGGCCTTGGAGGTCGCGATGAGATTGCATGAGACCCCGATACAGGATCCCAACCTGGGAGTTCAACAAATTCACGCGCAGTCAAAAATCTTGTGCCTTGAGATGCAGAGTTTGAAACAAGATAGGACAGCCCGCCCAGAAGTGCATGATGAGGTATGGTGCATAAATTGCAAGGGTTAGGGACATGACAAGGACCACTGCCAAGTGTTTGTGAATTACCTCACTGGAAGAGGACCAATACCATTAAGACCAAAGTAACAAGCAGGACCAAGTGTGGCGCCTGCATTATGGTGTGCGATTTGTTAGATAGGAGGAAAGCATGCTATAATTAATTGCAATTTATTACAAAAGTACACGCAGAATTCACAACAGTTGTTCTGTAATTTATGTAGATTAGTGGGACATGATGAGTGCACCTGTAGAAGTTATGAGTTGATGATGGATCATACTCCTACCTACAGAGTTCAGGCCAAAATGCGGGCCCTTAAATAGAACGTGGGGATGGCGCGAATCGGATTTCAGGGGCGCAGATGAGGCCAAGGTGGAGGAGGACCAGGAAGAGGTCACGAACAGCTAATATGTTACAATTGCGGAGGGTAGGACATTATGCCCGCAATTGTACAAATCCAACGCAGCCATCATGCTTGTAATGTACATTATTTGATCATGAGATGAAGGATTGTCCCACCTTGATAGCAAGGTTGAGCGATAAAGGAGCACTCCAACCTCCTCGGACTCAGAACCTGCAAATGATGAGGTCTGAGGTGCGTGAGGAAAACCCTAATTTGAATATCATGCTCCGAAGTGGAATTACAACAGGGAATGACAAAGGGAAGCAGCCTAAAGAAAGTACTTGGGTTCACAAGGCTCCAACGAAGGAACCAGAGTTTCATTTGGAGCACGCTAAGGAAACCTTCATGGAAGCCATTAGGAGCTTTGTTGATGCCTCTACTTTCAAAAATAAAGACAGACCAAAGCCGAAAATGGACCCATCAATGCTCACAACATTCCTGGAAACATGCATGAAGTTGTTGCATGACAACAAGGTTGTAAAGGGGCTGTAGGAACTCATAAATAGATGCGTTGGGACCACACCAGGAGAACCATGCATAGTCTGGAAGCTCAGAAAGAACACGATGCGAACGGAAGGGAGATGAGATTGACCACACAGATTCGAGAATATGAGATGGACCAAGTGATTCTGGATCTAGGATCAGACACGAACATCCTGCCAAAGAAAACATGGGAGTGCATGGGAAGGCCTACGCTGCAATGGTCTCCTATCCAACTGCGGATGGCAAACTAGCAAAAGATCCTACCAATGGGGAGATTGCAGGGAATCACAGTGGATATCGAAGGAGCAAGTGCGCTAGTAGATTTCGAAGTAATAGAGATTGTTGATGACAGCAATCCCCACCCCATGATATTAGAAATAGATTGGGCCACTAACATGAATGGGGTGATCAATCTGAAGAAGCACAAGATGATTTTTGAGAAAAAATCTCTATGTGTAGTTGTACCTTTGGACCCTGTAGAAGGATCGTGCTACATAGAGCCAGTGCACGACTATGATAACGATGATGATTTGGATTACAATAACTGCGTGAGAACAATACTGGGTGAATCCAATCGCAGATGGATGAATCTCATGCGAGTGGGAAATCTCCTACACATCAGATTATGACAAAGAGATAGAACAATGGCCAAACCGGTAACATGAGGTAACCATTCTAAACTATAACATGATGACAATATCATTGCATTGCGTATCAACGGAGGTAAGGGAGTTGCCTACATATGATGGGTTAAGTGAGGTGGATGACTTCCTGAACAAATTCGAAAGAGAATTGTTGAAATAGCAATGTTTCGAAGCTTTGAAATGGGTATTGCGAGCTACACCCGCAAGGTGGTGGGGTATGCACCAAAGAAGATTTGAGGACTGACACGGATGCAGGAGGATGATGTGCATCTGGTTTAGGAAGCCTCAGATGTGATTAATAGAAAAGATTACCAAACGAGACGATCTACCTACCCACTTTTCCAAATGGATACAGGCACATGGTACGAAACCTACGTGGATGCACACAGTCTTTGCGTTAGGAGACACGGTCAGTAAGCATGTACGGGTGATGCAGTGGCATGAATGACCCCTCCAATTGGAACTATGGAGTGTGGAAAGACCAATTTCACAGAAGGTTATCCACGTAGAAGCCTTTAACGAAGTATGTGAAGCGTTGAACAAGGTCCACAATGTGCAAAGGACTGATTGGTACCTGCATGTACCAGCGGTTCTATGGGCTTATAGGACCACATGCAAGAAATTGATGGCACAAGAACCTACAAGGCTGGAGTATGAAGTGAGCACTATAATCCCCATAGAACATGAAATGCCTAGTCCACACATGGAAGCACCACCAATATGACGATTCGTGGAGCCTTGAAAGAAGGGATCGCACAGCCGAATGAAGCAGAATGCTTGGGACCTGAGGAAGAAATCAAATAGGATAACTTTAGGCTCCAAGAACTTGCAAAAGAAAGGGTGTGATTAAGGAAAAAAAGAGCTCGGGTGGAATCCAAGGTCAAGAAGCTAGAGGATAAGATAAAGGAAAATTTTCTTGATAAGAAGACCAGGGTGTTAAAGCAGGGTGCGCACGATCACGCTGGCAAATTTGGGGACTATCACCACAAATTGATTAGTCTGATGCCTTGGCTTGGAACGCATATTACTAAACAAATCAACCATGATGGTGTGCTTCAAATGATAAAGTGCACGATACAGCTAGTAACAATAAAAGGTGGGTATTTTCTAGGAAAAGTGATGGATGAACAGATGAAACCCTATACAGGTGCCGCAGCCACCTGACTAGCCATGGGAAATACAGTCTTAGTGCTCCTGGCAGTTGAAAGGAGGTGCAGGACTATAAACTACTCTACTCAGGAGTTGTGCGATGGTGGAGCTGTGCGTAGAAGCAAAGAGTCACAAGGTCCGCAACCACGCAAGGGGGACTACGATGTTGCGTGGGTTGGCCAAAAAGTGACCATTGAAGTCACTATTCATGATGTGATGCTCAACTTGAGACCAAAAGGAGCGGGTGACAAGCATTTAAGATGCAATTTATAGGCAATATTTGGGAAAATCTACCTTCAAGAGAGCATTAATGAACCGGATTTGGGGGGAATGGTCGAATTCAAATTCAAAAGGCGCTATAAATTACAAAGGGTTGCCCAGCAAAAAACACTTGGTCATTTTCAAATTGAGCTATTGTATACCCTACATAGCTTGAGTAGAGCCCTGTTTGACCTGTGCAGAACATTGATTGAAACCCTGAGTACACGAATGATAGATTTTTGGTCAGAAATGATGGCAGCATCTAAGGAAGTTATGGAAATTATAGAGATGATCACCGAAGAGACCGCATAGGCCCTGATTGTGGGGGATGCCCCTAAAAGTGTTGGGATTGTGGCAGAAATCCCTAAATCATTGTATGCACTGAGGCCGAAGAAAGACAATCAATCGATGGTTTCGTACATGTGCCCTCGCAAAACATGCTACACACCAGGCTAACAGTGCAGAAGAAAGGGAAAGTCGTTAACATAGAAACCGATGAGGAGGAGGAAGACCTGGAGAACCTTATCATCGAAGAAGATAAGGATGAAGGCATGGAGGAAGAAATTGAACCTGCGCACCCTCCAACAAAGCTACCTGCCTATATCCCCCATGGAAAGGGAAGGCTAAAGTACCCAAGGATGTTGACAAGAGAAAGAGCTCTCTCCAGACCCCGCTCCTCCCAGATGATATCATTTTTTAGGGCACGTACCTAGGACGGGTTCCTAGCTTGAAATTTGAAGATTAGGATCTCACTGACCACGAGAAGTTCCCTCACCTAGAGATCACACAACTCATGAAGCCTAATTAGAACACCATGGTGGGGGTTACTGAATTAAAGCCGCGAAAGTGGTTGCGCAGAGTGGAAAACGCAAGGCTATTAAACTTGCTCTCGGTTTCGCATTTCCACCACACCCCAATAACAATTTTCGTCATTAGGAAGTTTCTCTGCCTGGTGCATTGTAGGTGTTTGTGGTTGGAGGAGACCATCCCCCATCGCGGACCACTTGATTCACCACATTACCCGGCTTCCATGTAAAGAAGAGGACCCCGCAGATATCTCAGAGGGGAAAGCAGTGACCTGGCCATCATAGAGGCCGTGAAGAAGAAATATAAGCTGGAGAAGAAGAAGAGGGGCTACGCCATATCCAGTATCAACAACAAAGCAGTAAGAGTGGCGACCCAAACACTGGAAAGTAAGGTTATGCTCAAGTGTCACGCGGACGAGGTACTCGGGTTAGTAGTAGCACTTGTTGAGTAGTGCACGTAGGGGGTCTAGTTTAACTGGTCCGACTTCCTCTGCAAGGAGTTCCTGGAAAATTGCCGCGAGGCTTAGGAACAAGGCAAAACATTCCACTATGCATGGCTTCTGATGTCCTTAGTGATCATAGCAGGGGAATTTTCAGAGGACAATTAGTTCCCTCAATTGGTAGGGATCTGCCAGAGGCCGCGAGGCACAGTTTGCTCTAGGCTACAATAATGCAAACCAGATCTGCGATAGCCAGATATTCTGGGTGTTCATTGAAATGAAACTCAGGATGGGGATTAACTGCAAGCCGCATTATCATCCACTATCTACAACAGCCTGCAAAGTTTTGCAGAGTTTAAATCAGACCTCCACAACATATACATTAGGGCACACAAGGACCTTGATAAGAAATGGAGCGAGCTACCCTTTGTAGCCACAGAAGATGTAATTTTTGATGTACTGGAGACATGGCCACCGAAGTGGCACGACCCAAACATCGCAGCTATGGAGAAGTATGCGGCACAAAAGAAGAAAGAGGAGGCCAAACTGGATTTGGTGCAGTTGGCAGAGAAGAGAAGGCAGGAGGTAGTGGCAGCAAAAGTGCAGGAGTCGCGGGACGCTACACAGATAGCAGCAGAATAGAAAAAGGCCGCAGCAACAGCAACAATGTAGGAGGCAACCAAGAAGGCGCGCAAGGGCCAAAATTCACCTTCGTATGGGAAGGAAGTAAAGGAAGAGGAAGGAGGCTTGAACCCACAAACCGCGTCAACACAGCTGAAGCGCCAATGCCCGAGTGAGTGGACAGGGCCGCGCAAGAAGGTCAAGGCATCAATGTTGTCTATTGACCCGATCACCCTTACTGAAGGTGATCTACACAACATTGGTGAGACAATGCGCGATGTCACCTCAGAGACCCTCAAGAATTTTGTGCAAGAGAACCAGATTGTGTTGGGGCCCTCAAAGCACAATTGTAGGAGTTGCAGGTGCACACTCCTTAGGCTGGTACCCTTTCGACCAGCCTCACAGTAGGGACAACTATAGCAGAGCAGATGCTACGCGCTCAGATGAAAAATACAGTAGTGCTGCCAGAAGGGAACTAGTGAGGCCAACAAGCCTACGATTAGCACACTCAATAGTATCGGGATCAACATGGTTGCACTCCCGCGGGAGACATTATACGTTCTGCAGGATAGGATTACTACAGAACTGCGGGCTAGGTATAGTCGCACACTGCAAGTACTAAGTGAGCAAAAGATCAACATGGAATAGTTGAGCTTGCAGCGCGACAAAGTGGTGTCACAGAATCAATAGCTGGTATAGGTACTAGACGAAGCTTGTCAAAGCGTCCCTGAGCTAGCCATCCTAGCAGACACACTAATAGAGGTGCGCATCCACATGCTAGCAGCAGGGGTGTGCGAGGTGTGAGAAGAAATGACTAAGGTTCAGTTGGAGCTGAACCTTCGAATCACAGAGCTATGGTTGAAGGTGCAGCCATCCACCCCTCAGGAAGTAGGAGAACAATGTGCCAGCGCTATTACGGCAGGGCTAGACGAGATCGGTAGTGCAGTGAGGGACGACACCAAAATGTTGGAGTCGGTTTAGGTCCTCACAAATTTGCAGGAGGACCCCGACATCTAGCATTTAGAGACAAAGGCATGTGAACTCCAGCAACAGTATGACAGTGTCAAAGGAATTGTACAAATGGTGGCCCTCACCAAAAGGCTTGCGCGAATGGAATAGGCCAAAGTGTTGAAAGAACAGGTGGACACAACACGACACAAAGAAGCAATTCTGAAAACGTGTGTTCAACCTTGTATCGATGAGGCCTTCACCATCACGGAAACAATTGAAGGAAAGCTTACACAAATATAGGGAATGCAGGAACAAATGCAGGGAAGCAATTCCGACACCACGGTCTCAGAACAATGCGTACAGGAGATCTAGCAGGCAGCCGCTCAGTGTGCTGCTAACCTTGCAGTAGCTCAGACAGAGTTGGAGGGACTCCACACCGACAGAGTGACTCGACGGCGAGTCATGATGTTTTTTTTTGGGGGCCTGTTGGGCATGGAATCCCCCCAAGGCATGTTTTGGGGCTTAAAGCCCAAGTTTTGACCAAGTCCTTTGTAAATGCTCCGTGAATTGTGGGCACGAAGCACGAAGTCATAATAGAGTCACAGGGTTGTTCGCCCTTGTTTTTGTAAAATAATGTCGGCTTGATAGACCTACCCATGCTCCGCGGACCATGGGATTGTATAAATAGAGCAAGGCTCTAAGTGTAGAAGATAGCAGATAACGAAGAAAATAATAGAAGCATGATGAGTCTAAGAGATTGAGTCAAAGTGTAAAGTGTGTCTTTGGGTTGTAGAGTATGAGAAGGCTCTACAGCTGAGTGTAAAGAGGCCTAGTAGTCCACAGTTGAGTGCGTGGACCCCTGCAATTGAGTGCGCAGGGCAGGTCGATTTTGTAACCATTGGAAGAATTAATAAAGAGAAGTTTACCATATTTTTGTGTATATTTTCCTATTTAACGTATTATTGGGTATAAATTGCAAGCGCACTGTTTATTTGTTGCGCAAAATTATATGTGTGTGTTGTATAAATAAATATAACACAAGGCTTCTATTTACACAAAGATAACTAACTAGTGTAGGAAGATAGGTAAGATCTCAGGTGTGACTTAGGGAAATAATGCAAAGCATTGCTCCAGTAGTGCAAAAGCCCCATAGCCCTAGGACTATGCAAAGGCAAGTATATCAGGCCGCGAAGGCCAGGAAAGTACGTGAAGCAACCTGCACGCGAGAATGAGTAGTTGGACTGAATCTAACCCTCAGACATCTCAAGGGTGCGGACACCTGGTTCCAACACCCCCATACTACTTCAAGTGAGACCTCAGTCTGTGATTCGTGGAATGTTGCCGAAAGGGCCAGTAGTAGACGGATTTGTTTAGCTAATTAACTCTGAACCAAGGTTACGCCCCAACAAGGCAACATAACAACCCCCCAACACAAAGTCGAGACTCGTCCCAAATCACTTTGCTAGCGTTGCCTCAACCTTTTCTTACAGGTCGTTGAATTCTATCTTCAACGCTTGAAGATCTGGTGTACCTACACAATGGCCTAACGAACTTCTTCAACCAATTTATCCATCATTGGAACTTTGACTGCGAGGCCCATGGTTCTCTATGTCTTCTGAAGAGATTTTATCTTTCTCTGAATGGTTTAGGACAATTGGATCGCCTCGTTGGCCCATGGCTACATCCTTAAGGAAATGATAGAGGCTTTCTGACGCAACTCGTTAATCTGGGTCTGTATGAATTTACATTCTTGAAGTCTGGTGAACCTTTGCATAGATTCTAAGGTCTACATTGTCACCTTGCTCTTATCAAATTGTAGTTTCTTTTCGCGGATGACTGCTTCGATTGTCTGCAAGTGTGGGTCCTCCTATAGTGAGTTCCACATTTCCATAGCCTGCTCAAATAATTGGTTCCAATCCTTGACTACATCAGCTATAGTTGTCATATCTGCTTTAATGGAAGCTTTGTACTACTCTCTGACCTCTAAAGGCGTGGTTGGTTGTAGCTTTAGTTGTAGCTTTGAAATATGCAACTACAGCTCAAACTGCACCTTTGAAATTTTTTCCTTGGATTCCTTCACTACAATAGCTAACATGTGAATTTTCTCTACCAAGGTCACCTTTGCTGGAATTTGGAGCTCAGGGAGCTCGCTGCATAGTTGGGTAAGGGTTGCCTCTAGCTGTCGATTGAGCTACATCACCTTGTTGCAAGCCTGCAAGGTCTGCCACTAGTAGAAAATGGCTAATTAGTTACGAAAAACTACTAAAATTTTCATATAAACAACCATTTTTGAGTTGGTGACCACTAGTAGCTTATCTATAGTATCTTATAATGTGACCAAATTTTAGTCATTTTAAGCTTAGTCATTAATTAGTTGTCTCAATTTTATCGCCTAGTAGTATATTTAGTCATAAATTTGGTCATTAATTTAGTCATTAATTGACATAATTAATGACCAAATATACAACAAAATATTACTATATTATCACCCAGGAAAACCAAATAAATATGACAAAAATGTTGGTCATGTTATAAGATATTGTAAATTAGCTACTAATAGTCATATATGTGAAAATTTTAGTCACCGTTCGAAAACAATTAATGACCAAAGAAATATGACTAAATTTTGATCATGTTATAAGATATTGTAAATTGACTACTAATAGTCGTATTAATGCAAAATTTAGTCCTCATTTGTAATCACAAAATTATCATTTACATTAGTCATTTATACTTTTTTTGTAGTTTCATATTCCTTATATAAACTACTAATTTAGTAGTTTAAATTCATTTCATTTACTTTCATTAATAATCATTATAAGCAACTAATTTTGTCGTGTATTCATTTTATTTGTGTTCAACATTAATCAATATAAACTACTAATTTAGTAGCTTTAGATTGATTTTATGTGTCAATTATTAATAAACACAAATTAATTAGTATGATTTTACAACTAAATAAAAAAAATTCTATACAATGTGCATATTCATCTAGTATGAAAACACAAAGTTACATATGTTAATTACAATACTAAATAATATCACATGAAACTATAAATAATTTCAACCATAAATTATATTATATAAAATGTCAAATATTAGAATATGAGTTTCAAACTTAATATTGGTTGGACTACAATTTAGACATGAAATATTGTTTCATCACTTCAAAAAATTATCACTATGTTTCCAAGACATTGCAAGTGAATTCACCAACTTTGAAGACTTGACGATCAATCTTTATCTGTGTGTCTTGTGCGAGATATTGGCTCTAAGCTGGGTATCTCTATATTGTTTCTCTTCTTTCTCTTTTTGCATTTTTCATTACAATGTTATTGTTCTCCTCTTTCTTCAATTCTTTCTTCTTACCATCAATTTTGAGTTCCTCTCCTGAAAATGGTAGAAGATACAATGTGGAGTATAAGACATGAAATACAATGAATATTGGAATATAAACTAAAGTAAACTACAAAATATTTATATGACATATACCTCAACATTAGTAATGTCAATGCCATTTTTCTCCATAAAATCAAGAAACTTGAACAAGTTTTCTTCAGTTGGGTCGGACAGTGGACACTATGTGGTTAAATGACCTGTATAAACAAAGAAACTAAAATGACAGCATATAAAAGAACAACTTGTTGGAAATAAGACTGAGAGGGGGGGTGAATCAGTATTTACAATTCAATAATATTTCATTTCCCAAATATATTTATATACACCACTTCAGTGAAGTGAACTTGCGTGTACACGGTACTGTGAATATAGAAACCAACGCATACCTAGAGAACTTATGATTTAGTCAATTTATCATGTGTTGATCTTTAATCAATGCATCAGTAACTTATTAAACAGTTACCATGTGCAGTAATAACAGAATAAACTATCACACATAAGAAACACACATGAACACCAATATTTAAGGTGGAAACCCAATGTGGGAGAAAAACCACCTATTGTTGTTGTCTTTGTCTTCTTTGAATACAAAGAATAATCTGTTTACAACCTTGTATTGGTGCAGCCTCATACCAGTATGCAGGAACCCACCTGCAGAAGGCTACAACCTTCTCTCATTCTCTAGCTTCTACTGGAAGGGAGATACAACCCCCTAGCTCTTGTACTAGCCGATATGTTTACTAGTACGTAGGCACCGACCTACAGAAGGCTACAACCTTCACTCATTTTCTAGCTGCTACTGGAAGGGAGATCCAAACCCCTAATCAAATCACCAGCCGCTACTGGGAGAAAGATTCAACTTCCTCACTGAAGGCTCCAACCCTCAGCATCCTCTAGGGACTACGTTTCATGAATTTTCAGACTGGATACTCCTGGTACACAACACTACAATATGAAGGCCATGTTTCATCAAATATTCACACTAGACCCATTAGTAACATTGAAGCTCAAAATCAATCACCACTGCAATACAACCATCAAATACATCTTCATGAACCAATCGCTAAAACCCAATCATCAATCTCTAATATAACTAAAACCCAATCATCAATCTCTGATATAACTGAAACAATCAATCATTGAAACCTTTCAACCTCCGACACAACTAAATCAACCATTCATTCAAAATTAATCAAATTCAACCAATCAATTGGAACAGATAGATCATTGTAACCAATACACAAATCTGAACCTAGAACGCTACATCAACAAGCAGAACTAACTATAATCTCAAAAGGCATGTGTCATAATGTATATGCTCCTTCAATGAAGCCAACTTGTGCGTATATGCTACTTCCTTTAGCCCAACCTACTTATACCTATGAAGATACTGAATCATAAAACCTTTAAACCACAAACTATACCAATAAGTGACATTTTGAAGATCTACTGTCATATTATAGAGTTCTAAACGGATAGCAAGAAGGATCATCCTTATTTCTCAATCAACCAATCAATCAGACTCAATTTCCTTATTTTCAAATCTAAGAAGACATCGTTGACAAACATCAGTAAGACAAGAACACTAATATGATAGATCAGTCATCCCTGAACATCAAGATTTTATTTTTCATACTCTACTTGGAAGAGATGAACCAGTGTGTATATGGACCTTCACCAAAGCGAACCAACGTATAGATCTACAAATAATTACTTATAACTTCACTACAATTCCCGGCTTTAGACATACCCAGATCATCACATATAAAGGATAAAATGTGTGTTAGTAATCACATCTAGCCTATCCATTATCAGATCACATAATGATAAGTCATTATGATCCCTATCCATCATTAGATCTCATCCATCATCAAACACTCAGGTGCATACTTAGTCTAGATCAAGAAAAGCATTAGAAACCCATAACATGCATATTTTCTTTTGATCTAACACTTGATAAGATATTCATTACTTGTGCCCTTAGCCCTTTGATAGTCTCATTCTTATATACTTAGATCCTTCATGAATACCTTAGACCAAAACCTCAAACCAAAAACCTTGGACCAATACCTCAAACCAAAAACCTCGAACCAATACCTCATACCAAAAACCTCAAACCAAAACCTTGGATCAATACCTTAGACCAAAAACCTCAGACCAAAACCTCGGACCAATACCTCAGACCAAAACCCTCGGGCCAATACCTCAGACCAAAACCACACTTAGGATCTGTGGTATTCTTGGATAGGATCAAATAGTTGTTACTCTACTCAATATTGTGGGCTAATACCATGGTATTGACCCCTGATATTCTCTACTCTTGAAATTACTTGATTTTCCAACTTATACGCGCTTTTCCTCTTATGAAATTGTGTGCATACGTATAGTTTCTTTTTGTTCTATGAACCCGTGTGTATACGCTACTTAGACAAGGTGAACCAGTATATAATTCTTAAACCATTCTCTTTCTTCAATTTCTTGATTCTGATCTATAGTCTTTTGTTCCTTCATTCTATTCTTTTGTACCATTACTTTGTTCCCTTTGAATAGACCTATTATAATGCGATTTGCGATATTACTTATGAAATGATTCCTTTGAACTGCCCTGCATTTTGTCACATCTATAAACACAACTACCATGCATTTTGTCACATCTAATATCTCTCCTGTAGATTCATCTAGTTATGTAGATTCATCTAGTTACCATATACAAGTGAGTTATTCTACTACAAGTGGGTTGCCATCAAGTACAACACATGCATCATAATGCCAACAATATCCCCCTTTGTACTTGATGGAAACCATGTTGGTGATGATTACTACAAGCTGTAAAAACTATTAGAGATAACAAGCAACACCAAAATACTATCCCCCTTTGACATCAAGGGTAAAGGGCGGACCAAGATAGTGTCCCCCTTTGATATCAAGGGCAAAGGGCTGACCAAAATGAATACTTTCATATCTGAACAACTAAATATGAACATTGATCATGTTCCCCCTAGGCACATGTTGAATTCTTTGATTAAAATCCCCCTTTGTACATGCTGAGATGCACTATACCGTCCATGCTCCCCATGAGCACATGCAGAGTCTACAAAAAATATTTTCCAAAATAATAACATGACTCTATAACTCCACTATGTGAGTATGACCTTCCTATCACCAATAACTCATATATAAATCATTCTCCCAACCAAGTGGGGATACACCAAATTTGACTCATCTACCCAACGATGTGGGGATATACCAATTGTTTATACTTGACTGAAATATAGTGATTATTACATCATCCTTCCCATGCATAGTGGGGGTACAAATTACATCATATGACCAAAAAGGACTCATTAAAAGATGATGACAGACAAAGACATATTATGGGCCTTTATATGACCATTACATCAAATGATATACATGACATTTATAACAAAGACCAAATATCTAAACAAGACCATCATAGTCATTAGAAACTATCATACACCGTATATGATTTGCTCCATAAGCATATGTCAGAAACATCCAAACCAACAACCTATATATGTCCATCATTAGTTCCTAATATATGACAATGTAAATATCATCAACCTGGGACAAATTATGCCACATATAGATATCAACTCATCCTCTTGATCTCATCAAGATCAACTTGCTCTGTTTCCTTAGTAGAAAGAGCCTTATTATAACCTTCCATGAATCAACTAAGCATATGTCATATCTCCAAGTAGTAACACAAAATCATATCATATGTATGTGAAAACACAATAGTCATCATCTATGATCGTAGCATCATCATCAAGAATTGCATGATTTTTCCACAAGAGCCCTCAATATATCAACTATGTATCATCACTAGTTAACATCCCATATCTGATAAGCACTAATCAACATATGTGAGTATCAAACCTATCATCATAAAGTAAGAAGGCATCATCATTATGTGACTAGGCCATGTCTCCAAATATCCATGTCTTCAAATAGATATGTCTTCATGACACCTGAAATAACACCATTATCTTAGCCAACCAACAATATTTATCAATATGCAACTTAAGTAATCATCCATGTATTCAGCATAACGTATATCAATCAAAGAGATAGAAATATGTATCTAGCAAATCATGAGCTCATAGTAATTTGTCAAGCCTTCTTGATACCATCAACAACAACAATCCTCAACCATGTGAGAGCCAAGAACTATATGAATCCTGCATCATAACTGCACCATATGAACTTTATGCATCTTTGAAGACATGATGACAACAACATAGAAGAAATGAGTGGCTCATCATCAAATAATGAAGTTGTGTACTCAAGCTTTGTAATTATCATTTTCCTTATGAATATCACCATGTAAGAAACATATATGTACTGTATGTATCATCAAAAAGTCATCGACAATCATCCATAAATCTGATATGACTAACAACTATGTAACCCTAGGCAATACAAGTATCATCTGAGACTTCACCATAGGCAACTCGTAACCGCAACATAGCATGATGTATCATTTAAACACTTTAGCCACATAAGCATCATCACCATTGATAAGAATCATTAGGTATCAAAGATTTCTAAACATAATGCCAACAATGAATTATTAGAAGCATAGCATATTCTCCCCCTGAACCTATGCCACCTGTTCACTGTCAGATCTGATCATTGCATATATCAGTAAGAAATATCAAGGAATCATCATCAATCAGATATACATCAAGTCATCAACAACTTATGAGGATCAAAAGCACTTCTAAATAACATCCACAGACTATAGTCATCAATCATCAAGGCAGAAAAGATAACTGATAATTTTCTGAACCATATCAGATCATTTTTCTAAGTTTGTCTCACTGCTTCTTCATCAAACCAACATATACGTGACTATGCAACTTCTAATTCACGTATATACGTGACTTGTCTTCATGATAACTGCGTATGATAATTAGAACACTGAAATTTCATACTTTCAGTTCCTCTCGAGTTTGTTCTATCTGCATACTAAGTTATGCCACATACTTCTAGTTGTACTTCCTTCTTCTTTTGTACCTTGGAGTGTGATGATTTTTGCTCCTTTTGGTATGTTGGCTGAAATTTTCTCTTGCATTCTTTTGCTATGTGCCCAAAATTGTTACAAGCATAACAGCTTATATGTTTCATATTCCCTCTATAGCAGTTAATGGCTTTGTGACCAAACATATTGCAAGAAAAACAATATCCCTTGAAGTATTTAGAATCTGATGATCTTTCTGTGTGACGGTTATTAGCTTGAACCATTCTACTTTTGCATCTGGCTGCAACATGTCCAAAATTATAACATATAAAACCTTCAACATTATTCATCAGAGAAAATAATCGATTAACACTTCCATAGTTAGGAGTAAATGATTTTATTTGAAGACTTTCTTTCCTTGGTTGTTGATGGGGTTGACCTCTTATCTCCTTGTTGAGAATTTCAGATTTTGCACTAGAGTTCCTTGCTTTAGTTTGTGAGCTAGATTCATATTTAACAGTTTCATGAAAACAAAGACCAGATTTCATGGCAGGAGACGTTTGACTACTAAGAATATCATCCAAAATCTTAGTACTATCTTGAAATCGTAAAATTTTATCCTTTTCTTCTAATTTACCTTTTAGGATATTTACGTCAACCTGATATTTCTCTTCCTATTCAAGATACTACTTCTTCATGATTTTTTCAACTTTTCTTCCTTCTTCCACTTGTTGCCTTAATTCGAGAACTTCATTTTCTTTTTCTTCAAATTCTTAGAGTAGTTCTTCATTATGTTTATTTGAATTTTTGAGATCTTCCTTTAGAGAAACGACCACAACTTCAATCCCTTCACAGTTGTTGGTTCTTTCTATAAGTTCCTTGGAATTTGTGCCCTTTTCGTTCACTTCATTTCTCAATGATGTCACTTCATCCTACAACCTTTGAAATTGATCTTCCTTTTCCTTGTATAGCTTCCTTACTTTGTTTCCTTCCTCCAACTGAGATTTTAATTTGGTAACTTCTTCTTTGTAGGCACATTCCCTTTTATCAATTAGATCTTTTTGATCTATAATTGTGTCCATCATATTTTTAAATTCTGTCTTTATTTGATTTCCTTCTCTTTCAGTCATAACAGAAAATTCAGATGTTTTTTTGTCACATTCATTATCTTCAAATGAACAGAGAAATGTATCACCAAAGGACAACAAATTTGTACCTGATAATTCTTTTGCTTGTTCATCTTCATTCTGAGGTGATTCTAAATTTGAAGAGTTGCTTCCACATAATGGCCAATTGTCTCTCCCACTGTCACAGTTCCTTGAAGAAGTATTCTTCTTTTGAGGTGCTCTTCTTTTGCTTCTTTCCCATTATTACTATAGATCTCCTTCAAGCAATCAAGCTTCTGCCAAAGGACCTACTCTTATACCAATTATTAGAAATAATACTGAGAGGGAGGGTGAATCAGTATTTACAGTTCAATAATATTTCATTTCCCAAACATATTTATATACGCTACTTCAGTGAAGTGAACTTGTGTGTACATGCTACTGTGAATAGAGAAACCAATGTATACCCAGAGAACTTATGATTTAGTCAATTTATCATGTGTTGATCTTTAATCAGTGCATCAATAACTTATTAAATAGTAACCATGTGTAGTAATAACAAAATAAACCATGACACATAAGCAACACACATGAACACCAAGATTTAAGGTGGAAACCTAATGCGAAGAAAAAAAAAAAAAAAAAAAAAAAAAAACTCCTGTTGTTGTTGTCCTTGTCTTCTTTTAATATAAATAATAATCTATTTACAATCTTGTACTAGTGCAGGCTAATACTACTATGAAAGCACCCACCTGCAGAAGGCTACAACCTTCTCTCATTCTCCAGCTTCTATTGGAAGGGAGATACAACCACCTAGCTCTTGTACTAAACGATATGTTTACTAGTATGTAAGTGTCGACCTACAGAAGGCTACAACCTTCACTCATTTTCTAGTTGCTACTGGAAGGGAGATCCAAACCCCTACTCAAATCACCAGCCACTACTGGAAAGAAGCTTTGACTTCCTCACTGAAGTCTCCAACCCTTAGCATCCTCCAGGGACCGTGTTTCATGAATTTTAGACTGGATACTCCTAGTACACAACACTACAATATGAAGGCCACGTTTCATCAAATTTTCACACTAGACCCATTAATAACATTGAAGCTCAAAATAAATAACCATTGCAATACAACCATCAAATACATCTACATCAACCAATCACTGCAATCCAATCATCAATCTCCGATATAACTCAAATCCAATTATCAATCTTTGATATAACTAAAACAATCAATCACTAAAACCTATGAACCTCTAACACAACTGAATCAAACAATCGTTGAACCTCTGACACAACTGAATCAACCATTCATTCAAACTTAATCAAATTCAACCAATCAACTGGAATAGACAAATCGTTGTAACGGGTACATAGATCTGAACCCAAAACACTGCATCAACAACCAGAACTAATTGTAACCTCAAAAGGCACATGTCAGAATGTATACGCTCCCTCAATGAATCCAACTTGCATGTATATGCTAATTCCTTTAGCCCAACCTGCGTATACCTCTGAAGATACTAAATCATAAAACCTTTGAACCACAAATTGTACCAATCAATGAAATTCTGAAGATCTACTGCCATATTACAAAGTTCTAAACAAATAGAAACAAGGATCACCCTTATTTCTCAATCAATCAGACTCAATTTTCTTATACATTCAATTATGCTTTCAGATCTAAGAAGGCATCATTGACAAACATCAGTAAGACAAAAACACTAATATGATAGGTTAGTCATCCCTGAGCATCAAGGTTTTCTTTTGCATACGCTACTTGGAAGAGATGAACCAGCATGTATACACACCTTCACCAAAGTGAACCAACATATAGATATGCAAATACTTATTGATAACTTCGCTGCAATTCCCGACTTCAGACATACCCAAATAATCACATATAAAGGATAAAATGTGTGTTAACAATCAGATCTAGCCTATCCATTATCAGATCACATAATGATAAGTCATTATGATCTTGATCCATCATTAGATCTCATCCATCATCAAACACTGAGGTGCATACTTACTCTAGATCAAGCAAAGAATCAAAAACCCATAACATGCATAGTTTATTTTAATCTAACACTTCTTAATATATTCATTACTTGTGCCCTTAGCTCTTTGATATTCTCCCTCTTATATAATTAGATCCTTTGTCAATACCACAGACCAAAACCTCAAACCAAAACTTCAAACCAATACCTCAGACTTAACACCTTGGACCAAAAACCTTGGACCAATACCTCGGACCAAAAATTTTGGACCAATACCTTGGACCAAAAGCCTCGGACCAATACCTCAGACCAAAAGCCTCGGACCAATACCTCGGACCAAAACCCTTGAACCAATACCCTAGACCAAAACCACACTTAGGATCTCTGGTATTCTTGGATGGGATAAAATAGTCATTACTCCACTCAATATTATGGGCTAATACCATGGTATTGACCCCTGGTATTCTCTACTCTTGAAATTCCTTGATTTTCCAACTTATACACATTTTTTCTCTTGTGAAAGTGTATGCATATGTATACAATTTTTTTGTTCTATGAACCCGCATGTATACACTACTTGGACAAAGTGAACCGGAATATACTTCTTAAACCATTCTCTTTCTTCAATTTCATGATTCTGATCTATAGTCCTTTGTTCCTTCATTCTATTCTTTTGTACCATTATTTTGTTCCCTCTGAATAGGCCTGTTATAATGTGATTTTCCATATTACTTCTGAAATGATTCCTTTGAACTGCCCTACATTTTGTCACATCTATAAACATAACTGCCATGCATTCTGTCACATCTGATATCTCTCCTATAGATTCATCTAGTTATGTAGATTAATCTAGTCACCATATACAAGTGAGTTATTCTGCTACAAGTGGGTTGTCATCATGTACAACACATGCATCATAATGCCAACACAACTTAGTAACTTAGTATTCAACCTTTAGAGAAATCTTACGCACAACCAAGCCAACATTGTTACATGCTAAAAATCTCAGACTATAGATAACTTCTGAAAACAAATAATATGAGGCATGATGTCTAATCCTTGTTGTTTTATTCATCACACATTTCATTCTCTAATGCATGAACTTGGTCAAGTATACAGACAACCTGTGATCAAATAACAACATGAAATTAAACTTTTCTAATAGTCATCAAATTTTCTTAACACAAGATAGCTATATAGTTTCAATTAATATCATGTAATACTAATCTCATCTTCAATATTTGGATGTTTAAATGGACATGATACCAAGTATTTTCAATGGTAAAACAAAAAAACAAAAAAAACCAAAATCAAAGGAAACAGTCAAAATACAATCAAAAAATAAAGACAAGATATCATGGAATGGACATTGCAATTATAAAATATTTGTTTACCTGTCCACCGGTGTCTTGTCTAGCATTCCTAAAACATTTTTTTCCCAAAATTACCATGAGGTGAAAGAATCACAAAATTAAATATCATAGGAATCCCTACTAGAAACATTTCCAAAGTTGATGGCATAGGTGCCTAAAGGATCTCCAACAACAAATGAATAATATCGAAGACGTGCTCTACATTGTCTCCCCATCCTTTTTTCAATCACAAAATTAAATATCATAGGAATCCCTACTAGAAACATTTCCAAAGTTGATGGTGCAGGTGCCTGAAGGATCTCATGTTGACACCTAATCCTCTGCAATTGGGTGAATTTGGAATGTGAGCAGTCATCAAGAAGATGAACTGAGCAGTCACATTCTTTGTATATAACAATAGCTACCTAATGAAATAAATCGTATCAGTCTTCTGCCAAACTGGAGTTACTCCTGGCTTGACATGGTATCAGAGCCAGCTCCCTGTTTACCCTTTATGTCTTTGTAACTCCTGATCTGCTCCATTGCTCTCTGCCACACCTGTGCTGCCCTGACATATTATATTTATGATTTTTGCATACGCTCAGACCCCAAACCGTTTCATATTCCCTGACCCCTAACACCTCTGTCCATAACGCGCTGCTCTTCAGCGTTTACAGCAGCCTCCTTCTTTTCGTTTTTTCTTTTTTAAATATCCTGAGGGGACTCGAAATACCTCTGGCGCTTGCTCCTAATTCATATGTAGTGATCTTCTAAAATGCAGCACAGTACTTAGTTTTATTTTTGTAAAATTTAGAGTCTGTGGGTGCGATCTGAATAAGGCCATGCATGTGGACCAAGGACAGGCCCCGAACGCAGCGGAAGTGTAATGGTGAAGGTCGCGTGGTCTCTGCGTAATGGTGCGGTGTGAGCCGAGTATCCTATGGCGGGAGTATCCTATGGTATATGCGTAATGGTGCTGTGAGAGCGGAAGCATAATGGCTCAGCAGCACAATTTTCAGTGTTGATATCACACGGAACATGGGAGTGATATCAAAGCGCTTGTTTTCATAATGGTGGCACCGCCCGAACGAGTGGTATACATTTGCATAACGTTTGGTATTTAAATAGCGTTTGAGTTTTTGAATGCATTAATAATTCAAAGTTGTGGTTTGAATGTGTATTAAAGTTGTGGTTTGAATAATATTCACGCTATTCGAATATTAACGGGGTGTGCATCCGGGGAAACACTGTGGTTTATATGTGCGTTGTGGGTGTATGCGTAGAATGATATATATTGACCAGCATATATATATATTGAATAGTTTGTAGATATTTGAATGCGTTGAATAGAATATGAATTGAATTTGTAAAATGGAATATGGTGGATGTATTATATGAGGATCCTTTTATAAACATTGGAGGGATTTGAAGAAACATAGTACATAAAAGTATTTGAAATCTTTTTGCTCTTTTGAGTACAATTTCACTGTATATCAGCAGAAGTTTTTTTTACAGAATGCATTCAATCATCTCTTTCGTAGGAATAGTTCTCACTGGCAAGGAGAACTATCCTGATTGGTCCCAGATGATACAACACACCCTCATCTTCAATGAGTTGTGGAAAGGAGTGTGTGTCGGAGAAGGAGATAGTGACCCAGAAAAGCCTACCTCAGACAAACAGCTCGCCATTTGGGAAAACAAGAACAGCAAATCTTATGCATTAATTGCAGCATCTGTAAATAAAGAGGTGAGTCACCATATTTCATCATATTCAACTGCCTTTGAAGCTTTACAAAAGCTGAAAGAACTCTATGACTCACATTCTGCACTTGAAGTCGTCCAACTCATGATTAAACTCTTCACTCTTGAACTGCAAAATAATGATCCTCTTGCTCTTGCATCTGAAATAAAGTTTATAATGCATGATATCAAATCCACTAAGGTTGAGCTGGATATCCCTCTTATTGCTTTTCTCAAGGCACTTTATCCTACATACTCCAATTATCTTGAGTCTTTGCAAGCAAATGGAAATCTCAAAGATGTAACCTTTGAATCTCTTGTGAAAAAGTTTGCTGAAAGAGAAAAAGCTTTTGGAAAGAAGACAACCCCTGAGTCTTCTGAAGAGATTGTATGCCTTGCTCATAAAGAAAAACATCTTGCTCAAGATTCTACAAGAGGAAGAGGTGGACGAAGAGGAAGAGGAAGATATTTCAGAGGTAGGGGGGGCAGACATTCTCAAGGAGAAAAGGCAGACTTACATTGCATTCGCTGCAAAAGAAATGGATCACATGATGCCTCTACATGCATGTTACCATGGGACAAAATTGAGCAGAGAAGAAACCAACAGAAAGGTAAAAATGATGATACTGACAAAGGTAAAGCACCTGAATCCGTTCACTATGTTGAGGCACAATGTAACATTGGAGTAAATGAAGATTTGTTTAATACTTCACTTGCTTCCTGGAAAAATGATTGGTTGCTTGATTCAGGAGCAACCTGTC
>APFE030411713.1:12573-34023 GCA_000404065.3 Pinus taeda | reverse complement strand
CTTTAAAGAAGCTGCTTCTCATGATGCATGGAAAGAAGCAGTGCAAAAGGAGTATGATGCCCTCATAAAGAACGACACTTGGAAGCTGGTTGATCCTCCATTTGGAACCAAACCAATTGGCTGCAAGTGGGTCTACAAAAACAAGTACAAAGCTGATGGCTCACTCGACAAGCACAAAGCTAGGCTTGTGGCAAAAGGTTTTGCACAAAAGGAAGGGGTCGATTATGAGGAAACTTTTGTCCCCACAGCAAAATGGGCCACCATCCGGACACTCTTTGCACTAGCAGCTCAGAACGGTTGGAAAGTCCATCAAATGGATGTAAAAACTGCCTTCTTGAATGGAGATCTAAAAGAAAATGTTTTTATGTCCCAGCCTGAAGGATTTGCTGGGAAAGGACATGAACATAAAGTATGCAAACTTGTGAAGTCCTTGTATGGCCTCAAACAAGCACCACGAGCCTGGTATGAAAAACTAACTGAGCATTTTCTGAAACTCAACTTCAATCATTTTGATCTTGATGATGCAACTTTATTTGTCAAGAAAGTTGGCAAAACAGTTGTATATCTTGTGGTATATGTAGATGATCTTTTAATGACAGGGAACAATGAAAGCTACATTGCATCCATAAAGAAATAATTGGGGAAAAGTTTTGAATGACTGATTTGGGCTATGTTCATTACTATCTTGGCATTGAAGTAACCCAACATCCAAAGTCCATATTTCTTTCTCAAAAGAAATACATTGGAGATTTGTTGAACAGGTTTGGCATGACAGAATTCAATCCTCTCACTACTCCAATGGAACAAAACTTAAAGCTCACATCTATTGAAGGAAAGGAATTTGAGGATGCAACAAAATATAGACAGCTTGTAGGAAGTGTCATCTACCTCACTACTACCGGACCAGACATTTCATTTGTTGTTGGAATCCTCTCCAGGTTTATGCAAAAGCCTTGTGGGACATTGGTCTGCTGCAAAAAGAGTTCTAAGTACTTGAAGGGAACTCAAGACCTTGGAATCAAGTATACACAGGTGGACGACTTCAGCTTGATTGGATACTCTGATTCAGACTTCGATGGAGACAAAGAAACTGGAGTATCTACTTCAATATATGCTATGAGTCTTGGATCAGGAGCTGTCTCTTGGAGATCACGCAAACAATCAGTTCCAGCAGATTCCACAACAGAAGCAGAATACGTGGCAGCAGCTGAAGCAACAAAAGAAATTGTGTGGCGCAGAAAAATTCTTGAAGATTTGCAGGTGAAACAAGTACAATCAACTCCACTCATGATTGACAACACCTCTGCAATAAAGTTGGTCAAGAACCCAAAGTTCCATGATCGTACAAAGCACATCAATACTAAATATCATATGATCCGACATCATGTTGAGGCCAAAACAATCCATCTCTGTCATTGTTCCACAAATGAGCAAATTGCAGACATCTTCACCAAAGCGCTTGGAAGAGAAAAGCTTGAAAGGTTCATAACGATGCTTGGACTCACCAACATCCCTTCAGATTAAGGGGGGGAATGTTGACACCTAATCCTCTTCGATTGGGTGAATTTGGAATGTGAACAGTCATCAAGAAGATGAAGTGAGCAGTCACATTCTTTGTATATAACAATAGCTACCTAATGAAATAAATCGTATCATTTTTCTGCCAAACTGGAGTTACTCCTAGCCTGACATCTCCAACAACAAATGAATAATATCGAAGGCATGCTCTACATTGTCTCCCCATCCTTTTTTCAATCGCATTTCCTATAACCTGCCCACATCATATTCATGTAACAATCAAACGAAGGCATTGACATTTTTTTAATCTTTTATATCTATAAAATTTGAATCTGATTTGTTTCAAGAACATATTAATCAAGTAGGACAACAAAAAAATTGACCTTAATGAGGTAGAAAAAGAACATATATGTAAAAGAAAAAAACCATGTATTACTTGTGTTCAAACTTTGTATATGGTGTATTCTTAGGAAGATTTTTAAGATGTTCCTCTACCTTTACCAAAGCATATTGTAGCTTTGGTAAACTCTATATCCTTTCATTCACCATCAATTTCTGCAAAATAAATTTCACATGTTATTCTTTCCCATTTCTCAACATGCTACAAATCATAAATTGAAAGTCACATAAAACCAAGAGAAAACCCTTTTCTAACCATAATAAACAAACATTACTATAATAAAACTTTACACCTCAGAAATTACTCTGTCACGTACTTAGGCTAAAGGTGAGATTTTTTGAATCATATGTAGGTCATAATTAATGGGATATTCATATGTTTACCGTGATGTAAATATGGTGTTAAAATAAATATATAAATCTAGGTTATTATCATTTCCACTATTCGTCCATTCTTAATTAGTTGTACCCCATAGTATCCTTTTCACATGTTATCTCCACATACCCACAAAAAATATCAAATATGGCAAACAAATGGCATTTTGGAATTGTTTCTAAAGCTATGTCATTTACACACCCTTCCAATGTATCTGACCAAATGTACCTACTTGAATTTCTTCTTTCATATTTATTTACATCCTAAAAAATATTCATTTCAAAAACCAAGACAACCCCAATATCTTCATCCATATTTGCCACAAACGATAGGAATTAGCACTATATTACAATTAAAATTGTTAAATTATAATTTTTTTACGAAGAATAAAGAATGCTAAGAGAATAATAATTCTCTCACAAGTAATTACCAAGATCAGAAATTCAACTTGCAATCGAATTTCAACACTCATTTGGAACCAATGATATGATTTGTACATTCAACATTATTATATATAAATATTACTTATATGTAAATATTACTTGTCCTATTATGGATATTACCATATTCCAGATATTTTGAATATTTGTGAGTATACAAACCTTGTTTGTTACAAACTCACTGAAACCTGCCAAATATTCAAGAGAATTAGCACTCTTTGATGATAGCATCCAACTTTTGCAACGTGGGGAGACCAAAGAAACATTTCTCCTTTGGATTAACTATATAAGGACAGAGCATGATCTATCAAGGCTCTCAATTGCAACTTGACTTTATACATTTGTTCCAGGTTGGATGCATACAAAGTCCAAGCTGAGTTTAGGCTTCATATAGTTTATCTCTTGCAATTTTCATTGAGTAAATTATTTGTCTTTTACTGGGCCGCAAGATTCTAGAGCCTTATCTATGGAATTTTACTTAAATGACTACTCTGAAAGTTATTAGCTTTATTCAAGAAATATTACACCTATTTTTAAATTTAAAATATCTTCATCAATTAGTGTTAGTGAGGATATCTTTGCATACAACTTACCACTACTCTTAAACTTAGCTACAATATGCAATATCTTTAACTCAATTGGGTCAGATATTGTTTTATGTTCTTCACAAGTTGTGTCTATAATATTGTTTGACTTGGTTGTCTTAGGTCGTAGACTTATTGTAAATGGCAGTAGAGGAATTAGCCTCAAGAGAAGAAACTCATATAAAGAGGAGATTGAGTTTGAGAAGAGGTGACATGTGAAAGAAATATTCACTTGTTTTATTCCTAAGGAAAATTTTTATTCGATCTCAATTTGCTAAGGAGAAACAATAAGAAAAATGCATGCTCGAAAACTAGTTCACATGAATTTCTTTAGTAGAATAAACTAATTCAACTATGCCTAGAAGGTAAATGGGATGATAAAATGAGGAATTTATTTGTCTGGTTCTGTGCAAAGATAATAAGATTGAACATATATGAAGAAGACTTTCTTGACTTTTAATCACATGCTAAATATGAAAATAGATGAGAAAAGTGAGTTTAATATGGACAAAATCGCTAAATCTGAACTATGAATTTCTACACAGTTAGTTTGAAGACATCCATACAAAATTTATATTCTTCATGTGAGAGCACTGGCTTATAGGATAATTTTTTTAGTAGTTAGGCAATAAGTATGTCGTCAAAGGGATAGGCAATGCTAAAGTTTAGGGAGCTCACAATAGTTTGTTTCCTTCAACACTATTAAAAGGAATATCATCCATCTACATAGCATAGTAGGGATGTTACACCACACTACTTACCATCAATTTAATTGAATATCTTACAATGTTGCATGGCTATTTGAATAACACTTTGGAACTTCATCAATGTCATGTTCCTCTCATTGTTCATGTAATTATGTAGTTGTAAGAATGCAAAGAAAGGGTGGGATGGATCAAATCCTGGAAATAAAGGATTGGGATGGTATGTGTTGTACCTCTGAGATAGTAGTAGGTCAGGCTACCAATGCTAGAGCATCTAAAATATTTTGTTTTGGGGTTTTTGGTTTTAGTTTTTGGAAGACCAATGAAAAAGACAAGTTTAGAATTGAAATATTTAATCCTTTGGATAATATTAACATTTCAGCATAGGGCTGCTATAAAGCTTTACACAGTGATATAGGTCAAAAATAGTGGTGAGATGAAAACATAAAATAATATGATTATCACAATTTCCAAACTGTAAAACAGAACAATCATAAGTGTGAAAACCTTCTAAACTATGTTCAAAATATTCAAGGCAGTATACTTAAGCTTACACAAGATGTTGATGATTTATTGATTATATGGGATTAGCTACACAGGTAGTTGCATTAATCCAATCTCTTAATAGATTATCACTTCAGGCGCTTATAGGAACCAATTGAAACACAAATTGTTCCTACCTAGATATCTTTGTAAGTCATAAGCATATGAAGAAAAACATGATGATTGAAAACTGGAAAAACTTACAGGATAACACAAACTGTGTAAAACCAAATTCAGAATCCTTTGCTTTATATTAAGGTTCCAGAAATACTGACTACATCAAGTGTCTGTAAAAGCTTCCTTCAAAGGTGGCTTCCAGGTTCAAAGTAGTATTAACAGTCAAGACTTTACAAGCAATGAACTATGAATCTTGAACTCTGAATCAATAACATCTCGAGAAGAGAGTTATTTATACAATAATAAAAACAAGAAATATCCTAAAATTGATTAATATTTATTCTAGGAAAGGAAAAGATCTTCATGCAAGAAGATAGGGGCAGTTATTGAACCACTTCTTACTGTCCCTTTTATTCGGGTTGTGTTGGTTTTGTCTGTCTAATATTTTGCCCTTTAAGCTGCTAGATTATTTGTATCTTTTACTATGGCCAATTCCTTCATTTAGTCTTCACCTGATACTCTTTAAACTCTATTGAATATGCTTTCACCCTGCTGAATAACCTTTACTGTGATCCTTTTATCCTTACTGTGGATTTCAGAACTTTACTATTTTTTTCAACAATAAATTGCTTTGGATTTATGTTACAAGGTGAAGCAATTTGATATGGTCTTTATATTTGTCCTCCAACTGTACACAGGCTAAATTTCTTTGTAAACCTGGAATAGCAATATTCACTTGCAAAACACAGAAATCATTTAAGAAAAACAAGGTGACAAAGACAGTCATGAATGGCTTTATTGAGCTTTAAAGGCTATTGGAAGGAGTCTGGGGCATATCTGAAGGTAAAATTATGGTTTTTTGGTCGCAGAGGCTTATGGAGGGTTCACTGTGTAAAACAGGAAAAAATAGAGCAAAAATGGTCATTTGGCGTTTAAACGAGAAAAGCAATTTTCCTTTGAAAAATGGCACGATAGTGAACAGTAACCATTTTGTCATTTTGCGGAAAGCAGTTTTCATCGCACCGCTTATGAGGCATGGACGGCTTTAGGAGGAAGTCACCCGCAATAACTTGAGCCTCACACGTAGCAATGGAGGACGATGGAATACCGCTTTTCGAGTGGGTAATGCCTGTATAGAGATTCAACCCAAAATTTGTTGAGGGTCGTTGGATCTAAATGCCTTAGATCGGACGGTGGTGGAGTGAAGAAGGATTACAGAGGGCATGAATGATAAAAATGGATAAAATGGTTGTATTATGGCTTAAAACCCAAATTAGCAATTAAAATGAAGGTTTAATTATTTCTTCGTTAAAATCATAAAAAATGATTTAACAAAGGAATTCTTTAAAAAACGCGCTATGGCAGATCTAAAATTTTATAAATGTGGGTCGATAAACGTCGTCAGGTATGGGTTCATATATCAAAGATCACATCAACAAAAGGTATTAATATTAGCGGGACTTGCGATAAAGGGCGGATGCGAAATGGCGATGAATTATGGTATATATTGCTTTGGGCCATCGCGCATCGCATATCGCAATGCGGAGGATATATGTTATAGCTAAGACTCTGCGATGGGGGTGAATGTGATATGGCATGAAATATAATATATATCCACATCAAGTCCGGGCTTATTGTTACCAGGAATAGTGTCCACGCGGATGCTGCTATTCCCACTAAGACTGGTAGCTATCTTAGAAACAAACAAGTAAAGTCTACTTTCGCTTTCCTTTATGAAAATAGATAGGAGTGGAACAAAGGAGACCAACCTTAGTCTTGCACTTGATTTCCTCTCCTTCCTGATAGAGCTTTGCCGCTTCTCCTTTATCTGCTTAGCTTCAAATAGCACATGTGGAATCACAGCAACATACTACTATCGAAGAACAAAGATCTATATTCATAAAAAACACAGGACCAGATGTGTGTTAACCATACAAATGCATATATGAGTAAACATACAAGAATATGGAGGAAAACTTGAATAGCTTTATTAAGATGAAAAGTAGCAAGAGGATTACAACCATATGTTCTAACCCAGCATCATCCTCCGGCAAGAAAACCCTTCTTCACCTCAAGTAAAGCTTAGATCACCCAACACTATGAATATACACCAGAAAACCAACAGCACTTCTCTATAAGATACAAAATTCTAGCCTCTGGACCTCTGTGATGAGGGATCCATATATAGATGATTGTATGGAGGTGAGTCATCTTCTGGGGTTTTGATTAGTGTCCTCTCTCTAATAGTTCCTGCTTCCACTTGGAGAATGATGATCTCTTACTCATCCTTGGTCGAAAATAGGAGGCAAGTGGCAAAGGGGAAGCTTCTGGAAGATTCCATGATCTTCCAACTCGCATTATGTCCTGCTAAGAGGAGCCATTCAGATGCATCGCACCCTATACACTGGGAAGGTGATATGCATCGCACCCTTACACTGGGTTTCAAGTATGGTCCAAGTTTTGACCATTTATGAGCAGTTTTTAGGGAGAACTTCTGGAAGATGATGTAATTAGCTGACCTTGTTCCTTTAGGTAGTGAAGAAACACTTTTAGGGACTTAGGAGCCCTCAGTTTATGGACATTTATGATTGGGGTTGAAGTGCCCAAAAATGTCTATAACATTGATTGCAATCAGGGATCGCAATGGCGGAGGGTTGGTGCTTTAGTGGAACTTGCAATAAGGGGTGGATGTGATATGGTTATGGAATATGATTTATATCCGCGTCGGGTCTGGTCCCATCGCAATCGCATTTCGTAATGGTGGAGGGTTATTTATATGAAAGACTTGTGATCCCACCGATGCGATGTTTTTTATAAAATGCGTATTTTTATAACAAAACTAACGGTTTCATGTTATTTAATTAAAGGAGCTAATATATACGGGAAAGGGGAATTTAGGGGTTTTAATACATTAAGTTAGTATTAATGTGGAATATAAGCAGAAAGGGAAAATGCGCTAAGTTATGATGGTTTTTATGTGTTATTGGCTTTTCACATATATGTATGAATACTTAGGCTAAATGACTTTTTGTGGGTTTTTTGAGTAAAAGGAAATAGAACATGGGGTTTTAACTTTTCCTAGATAAAAAGGGATTTGCCTTAGGAAAAGGGGTTTTTTGTGGAAAATGAATGAATATGAATGTATGAAGGTAGGAAAGGGGAAATTAGTAAATATAGGAATGAATGGTGATGAAATTAGTAAAGTATTTCTTCATTTGCTTTGTATAATTGCCTGATTTACATAGAAACATATGGTAAAAGATGATAATGTACCCTTTGTCCAATGAATAATCAAACTTCTGCAACCTTTCTCTACTTAACTACTGATCTGCCAAGGTTAAAAAGTTTGGCTAGATCCTTATTCTCTAACTATAACATCAAATTTAAAGGATGAAGCAATTAAGATTAAACTATTTGACTGTCATGGGTTGTGGAATTTAACACAAGCTGTACACAACCATTATTTTGCAGAAACAAAGTAGTGGCATTTAGACTTGCTCACTTTCAGAGTTTATTTGTTTTCTTTTCTTTCTAACCTAACATTTTCTTTTTGTCTTCATTTTTTAGGACATCTAACCTAACATTTTCTTTGATATGGACATCATCATCAAGATATTTTCTTTAACTAACACTTTATTCACTATTGTTATGTCCATACCCTAACTTAACATTTTTCAAATATTCTATCTTATCAAAACCAAAAAATGCTACAACATTATGGAAATCAATTGGCTAAGAAGGGGAAAAATTGAAGGAAGAAGACAACATGTTTTGAGATGAACGGTGGAAAAGGTATGAAATGGGAAACTAACATGTAGGGGACAAGCAAAAGAGTGAAACAAAGGGGACATTATCCAACAAAGTAAAGCAACATAATTTGTTTATCTACAAATAAATAAACTTGAGCAAATATAAACAAGTGAATCTCAGTTATCACATGCCAAAGATAAAAATAAATGAGTTTAAGATAGAGGAAATTTACCTGAGAAAGTTAAATTGTAAATTGTTAGATTCCAAAAATGTTCATAAGGAAAATATTTCATTTGCCAAAAAGAAAAAGGAATGAAAAGGACATGATTAAGTCCAATGAAATTCCTAGATTTAGAAAGGGCTCAGAACTCTAGAATATTGTCCATATCATTGTGGAAGAAGAGATAAAGGGTTTCTTCATATGGTTTGAGCATTCATAGTCTTGAAAGACTACATATATTTTCTAGCATTGCCTCATTATCCATTAACAAAGTTGGATTCATCCCTTGGATGTAACCTCAAGGAAAAAAAACATAGCTCTACTCCTAGTCTTACGATACCAATGCTTAGGTTATTTCTTTAGCCCTAAATCTCAATGAATTTTCACAAATAGCATATGTCATAAAGTTATCATATTCTACCAAGAGTAAAACCAGTCTACCCCACACACATATACTTGATGTAGTTTGTATTTCCTACGTTGCTTATTAGTACAAAATTCCAATTTTCCTTTTCTTTATCATATTTACTGCCATTTGTTCCCATCTATTATTGAACCAAAGTTTGGTTAGGTAGCTATATTGTCTATGCTAGTATGGGTGAAGAGGGTAAATGCTTCCTTGGCTAGTTGGAAAACTATGTTAAACCACATATTCCAGTAACTTTTGCATACTTCATTTGTGGCTACAGCCACCCAAACAATAGGAAATTGAGCATAATTTTTTTTAGGAGCAATATTTTTTCAAGTTCGATTTTCTTAAGGGAAGATACAAGGGGGGGTTTCTACTTGATTCATATTCATGGAATAGTTGGGTTTATTGAGAAAATTGTAGTTATTTAAGAGGAAGTTTGAAGATACAGTAGAGATTTTGGCCCAATCACAAGGGGTGAATGCACACTTCAAAGAGTATATTCTCCATCATATGATGGGCGTAGGTTAGTGAGAAAGGAGTTAGGAAGAGTTGATAAGGAAGCTTTGAGCATGTCTCCTAGTACGGTGACTTAAACAATTAATTAATTAATCGCTTGTTGAGGATTTTTATTGAGTTCTTTCATGTATTAATGCAGAATCTAATTTGAACAATTTCCACTTTAAGTGACTTGCTAAAACCAATCCTAACACAAGTTTACGAATGCTAAGGAATAGGACTAACTAGACATATTTTTGAAAAATAATGTTGAATATATATATTCCAAGAGAAATAATAATTTCTTGATGATTTCTTTTAATAAGGATTTTCCATCCTCAAATTTTAGTAGCATCTCCATTGTATCAATTAAAACATCGAAAACTACAGAAGGCATTAAGATATTTTTAAGATATGCCAAAACTTTGTGTGGGGTTTTGATATTCCAATTTCTAAGGGCATGATTTAACGTTTGATGGATAGAGCATGCAAAGCTTTCAAATTGAATGAATACAAGTTGTTGTTTACCCTACTATTTAAACATAATTCATTCCTAATGTTTTAAGCCCTAGAAATATGGAGATGCTGATTTATTTCTAAGAAAGAAAATTTCATTGAAAAATAATTCCAAATACAGTGGAGAACTTTGCAAGCAAGTTTTCATTTTACTTCCTCTTCACTGATTGCAGGACTAACATCACAAGCGAGAGCTTTGATGTCATCCTCTACTGGCATGTCTCTGAAAATTGACCATGTTATAGTGGTTCTGAGGTTTTGGAGGGAATCTTCAATGATGATCCTAATCAACCCATGGTGAACTAATTGTTGGGAATTCCCCTCCTTCACTTTGATGCTTTAGTCTATGAGTGATTGAAGCAAGAAATATGGTATGTTGAGCCTTTGGTGAGGGGGTGTTTCTACTTCAAATCTTAATTCTTCAAGGATCCTGAAATGATAGCAATAGACAACACTATATCTACCCTCACATGAGATGTATTTGATTAGTTTGTATCCTACCTCACTCCATGGATAGGCAAACTTTCCCTCCCTACTCCATTTTTGTCCTCAATGGGTTCTTCACCTTCTAAAAACAATTTTCTTTTGGCAACCTAGCTATCTCCTTTATCTTCTTTTCTCCATGGGATTCCTAGGGGAAATGTGGTGACCTTTTTGATGAGGTCAGGGGTTAGATCTATAGTGAGGCCCCTTATTACAACAGTGGCATGGATTATGTTGTGTGGAGTAAGGGAGAGAGAAAATTCTTGAAACACCTCATCATCATACCCTCTGAATTTTTTGAAAAACCCCATCTAGTTATGCCTTGTGAAGATTTCAAGCACTTGGGGGTGTTGTTGGATTCTCACAATGTTTGTGGTTTCTCTCCTATTAAACCCTCATGTCATCTTGTTGGTGAAGCTTGAGGAGAAAATGAGAGGGTTGAAACCATTTTTCAAATGCAGGAGAAAAACAGAGTTGAATGTGTATTTAATTCCCTTCACACAATTGCTAAATTCACAAAAATTTAGAGTATCCTTGGTTCACTTACTTGAAAAAGGGAATGTAATTTTAGAGCCTACCTCTTTAGATGGGTTTCAGTGGCCACCTCTTGTGATATCCCTTCTGAACTCCTCTCTGCCAATCCTGTAGACAGTCTCTATGTATCCTGTAAACTGTATCTTGTAGGAATTACTGTGCATGCTCCTGTAGGAATTCCTGTGCAATGAACGATGGATCTTTGCTTCCAGTGGGTGGCCTAGGTTATGAGAGCAACTTTAGTGAGGGAGTTTTGAGGAGGTAAAATGCATGAATGCATGGGAACAATGTTTTATTTCCTCTTATGGTGATTCGAGGTGAGATGGTGTGCTTGCAGCAAAGGTACGTTGTCATTTTTGGACTGTTGGTCCCCACTACCACCTCATCATTTCCCACTCCTCGTAATCAGATCCCACCTTGTAGATCTGTAGTTTAACTACTTTTTGTCCTATTCCATCTCTGTCTTCGAGTTGACTGCAGCCACGTGTGAGAGGACACCCAGTTGTGCATGTGCTGATTGAACGAAGGTGGCCAAGTTATCTAGCCACCTTTTCTCTTATAAACCAACTATCTCATAACCCTTACAATTTTTGACTACATGATGTATATGAGAGAGCGAGCGGGATACTTACCTATGGTTTCAATGCTATGTTGTATTTGTCGAAGACGAGAGGTGTTGTTGTGTATATTTGTTGCATTCCATTCTTCTTCCTACTCTTGATGTATTCTAATGGTTTCTCTTGTTTTTGTAGGTATATGTGGTTGAAGATCTGATGCTGCTGCTTTGGAGGTCCTAGATCATCCTGGTGAATACTTGTTGCTGGTGTGATTGGCATTCTGTTGGATAGGCTACTACCATATTTCCTACGGGATGTCCTCTAGCTACTTCTCCCTCGGAATTCTTTAATATTTTTGCTTGCTAGGGCTGTGAGGATGGTTACATGGATGGAAAGAAGGAGTGGGAGTGTGGAGAGCAAAGGATACTCAGGTGATGCTCTTTACTTCTCTTTGTTTCCTCTGTTTTTTTTTAAGATTGGAAGAAAACTATTGAAACTGATATTTTTTTGAATGGTGAGTGCAAGGATGATGATGGTGGATGAGGTGAGGTGCTAGATCATGAATGGGGTGAATTTTAGGGACCTAACAATTCCATCATTTGCCTTCATATTACTTCCTGTAGGATTTATAGGTCACTGATCCTGTAGGTTTTTCAACAGATCCTGTAGAAAACACAGTCTTTGCATAAATCAAAGCAATGGAGTGGAAAAATGACAAAAATGATGGAGGGATGCATGGTAAGGAGTGAATAAAATGAATATGTGAGTGGCAGGGTCTCCTTGGGATCCTCTTTTTCTCCTTAACTATACTTCTCACCCACCTTCAAACGGAAATTTCATGATATTTTTTTTTTTTTGAAAAACAACTATGCTGCGTGAGAGAGGTTTTCACCCTAGCTGTTTGCCCTAGGTGACTCAAGAACGGTTTTCACCCAGGGATCTTCTTATTCTCTTTTTCCTTTTTTATTTTTTCTCTCCTTTTTTTGGTCATTACTGGGCCACCTTAAGAGGTTTTCAACCCAAAGATGGGACTCAGGCACCTCATAGAGGTTTTCACTTAAGCCCTTATTCTTTTTTCTTTTTCCTCAATGATTTGATGAGGGAGGAGATGGACCTTGCTCCACTGTCATCATTGTTTTATTGATATCATCAACAAACTCTTGTTTTGATAAAGGTCCCTTGTACATTTTCAATCGGTGTCCATTAACAAGCAAAGGAATGGCTTCTTCATCTATGGTTATGATTTGCACTAAACCATTATCATGGCATCCTTCCACAACATGAGGCCCGAGCCATATTGTCCTTTACTTGATTTTGAAGTATTTATACTAGAATCATATAACAATGCCCAATCACCTTCCTAAAATTACTTTTCCTTGATATTTTAATCATGTCAGGTTTTCCTTTGAAGTTGAACTACCTCTATATGTAGGAGGGCCTACATTCTGAATTCATCCAAACCATTCAATTGGAACAATCTCTCTTTCTATCCACTGATAAGATCCAAATCTAGTTGGGCTTCCATCCTTAATGTGATATATTCAAATTCAATGGACAACAAGGCCTTTTTCCCATAGACCAGATCATAAACTGTGAATCCAATGGTGGTCTTCCATGTGGTATTATAGGCCCAAATGGCCTCAACTAACCTTTATGCCCAACCCATCTTGTTTCTGCTCACCACCTTGGTTAAGATGCCCTCCAATGCTATGTTAGTCACCTCCACTTTCCCATTAGCTTGTGGATGATAGGGAGTGGAGGTCCTATGCTTGATCTTGTGATGGTTGAGCAAGTCTTGAATCTTGTTGGAGGTAAACTAGCTACCTTGGTTTGTGACCAACTCTCTACAGTACCCAAATTTGTAGAATACATTATCCCTTAGGAACTTGGCCACCGTCTATTCTGGTGTTGCCTTAATTGCCTTGGTTTTAGCCCACTTAGTCAAATCAATGCACACAATAATATACTATTTTTTCTTTGAAGGACGGTCAATAGTTCCAATGAAGTCCATGCCCCACTTGTCAAATGGCTTGAAAGTCACCTGAGGCTGTAGAGGCATTTCATCTCTTGGAGTAGGCCTTCCCATCCTCTCACACTGATCACACTAACTAGTGTATTTTTTCACATCCTGATGAAGAGTGGGCCAATAATATCCTACTTGTAACACTTTGAATTTTTTCCTCTTTGCTACAAAGTGACCTCTAGAAGGCCCATCATGACAGGTCAGAAGGATGTCAAAGACTTCCTCTTCCTTGACACGCCTTCTCAATATTTGATTTGGGCCAAGTTTGAAAAGATTGCCCCCAATCCAAGTGAAGCGGGCGCTTTTCCTGACTATCTTGCTCTTTTCTTTGGAGGAAAAGTTTGGTGGAAACTATGTTGATACCAAATATTTTTCTATATTAGAAAACCATGGAGAGAGAACTGAAATAGCAAATAAGTGCTCGTTCGGTAACTGGTCATCCACCATTCCTTCTTCACCTACAGGCAAATCTACCCTAGATAAAAATTTTGCAACAACATTTTACTTACCAGGCTTATCAAGAATGGTTAGATCAAACTATTGTAATAAAAGTAAGCATCTTTTAATTCAAGCATTCACATCTGGTTTGTTCATTACATATTTGATTGCAGCATGGTCAGTATGCACAAATGTTTGATATCCTGTAATGTGATGCCTGAATTTGTTTAATGAATGCATAACAACTAGGAGTTCCTTTTCGGTCACTATATTATTTAGTTCACCTTTGATAAGTTCTTACTAATAAAATACATAACATAAGGCAGCTTTTCATCTATCTGGCCTAGCGCTACTCCTATGGCTTTGTGTGAGGAATCAGCATGAATATGAAAGGGGAGGGACCATTTTGGGCCCCAGAGAATAAACTTAGAATATTTGGCCAACAAACCAAATAAAGGAGAGGCCAACTTGCTAAAGTCCTTTATGAACCTTCGGTAGTATCCAACTAACCCTAGGAAACTTCTGACATCTCTCTGCTTTTGAGGAGGTGGGACCCTTTGGATGATGGCTATTTTGTTTGGGTCCCCCTGTTGTCCTTGCTGAGATATTGAATGAAGTAGCATGGTCCCTGTAGTCATTAATAATTCACATTATTCAGGACTAAGAGACAGGCTCATTTCAATGCATTTGTACAGTACTTTTCCTAGATTAGATAGGGCTTCTTGAAAATCACATCCATAAGGTGTAAAATCATCCATATAAATCTCCACCGCGTCATGGACTACTTCAGTGAGAATACTCAAGACTTCTCTTTGGAAAGTGGCAAGAGCATTGCATAGGCCAAAAGGAAGGACCCTATAGGAAAAATTACCCCAAGGATAGGTGAATGTGGTCTTATCCTGGTCTTCTGGGTAGATTTGGATTTGGTTGTACCCACTGAATCCATCTAGGAAAGAGAAAAACCTTTTCCCTGTCAGGCCATCTAAAACTTGGTCAATGAAGGGTAGAGGAAAATGATCCTTCTTTGTGGCTTTGTTCAACTTTCTGTAATCGACACAAATCCTCCACTTACCATTTTTCTTGGGAACTAACACCAAAGGAGAGACCCACTCACTGTCGGAGATAGGGTAAATGAATCCTGCATCTAGCAGTTTTTGCAATTCTTCTTTGATTATATCTTTAAGAGTTGGATTCATCCTGCTTTGTGGTTGTCAAACTGACTTGCAACCTTCTTTGATGTATATTTGGTGAGTACACACTGAGGGGTGTACTCCCTTCATTTCCTTGTAACTCCAAGCAAAGGCTTCTAGATTTTCCTTTAACAAGTTGCATAGCTTCTCCTCTTTGAGAGCAGAAAGAGATGGATTGATTTTCAAGGTTCTCTCTGGGCCAAATTCTATGGTTTTGACATGGATTGGTTGGAATCGGCCAAGCATAAGTCAATTGGATGAGTTGTTCTGGGTTTCCTTTATTGCTTCTTCTAAAGGTAATGAACCAAGAGTTGCACTTTGGAGCAGGTGTTCAATCAATTAATCCTCATCTTGTTGTCCTCCTCCCATGGTTGCTTCCAAAGCATAAAGTTGGTGGAATAAAATTCATCTTCTTCCTCCTCCTCCAACCATAAAGGTAAGTCATGCTATAGAGAAGGTTGATCAGGAGGGTATAGGACTAACTGCTTGGACATATGCCCATTATTGATGGTCATATTCCCAGCTCTGAAGCTAATGTAAGCATCGGTTGTGGCCAACCAAGGCCTCCCAAGGATGAGAGGATAACCAATAAGCTTAGCCTTAAGCTGGAGAACTAGGAAATCTGCAGGGTACTTCGAGGAGTTAATGGAGACCATCACATCCTCCACAATTCCCTTAGGGGTTACTGTGGAATGGTCTACAAATTGTAGAACTGTTGTGGTCTTGCTTAATGACCCTTGGAGGTTTAGCTTGAGCAAGGTGTTCTTGGTCATCACATTAATGGTAGCCCCAAGATCGATCAAAGTGTGTGGGACAATGGTGCCATTGATTTGCACATCTACTACAAGGCTTCTAGGGTCCCAATATTTTGGACATATTACCTGCCCCAGCATTAAGATGGTAGGGGCATCCCTTTTTCATCTCTCTGGATGCTTGAAGCATTTCTCCTTAATCAACTTATTGTAAATGGGAACATATTTTATTGCCTAGAGAATGGGGATCTTTACACATATATTTTTCAATTCTCCCAGAAGTTCAGTCTCTTCTAGGGTAGGCTGGAGTGGTTGGCCTAATCAATCAAGAAAGGGTGGATTTACTTTAAGGTTGATTTCCTCTCTTTCTTCCTCAACCTCGCTAGGTGGAGGGGAGGGTTGGTTATCCAGGAGAACTCTCCCAGATCTTAGCTTAATCTCTTGGATTTCCACAACATAAGATGGATATGATGTCTATCCACTGTATACTTACTAAGGTTGCCTATTGTTTGGGTTCAAATTTGGTTGGGCAAGAATCTGGGGTTGCTTGGGTGGAGCAGAGTGTAGGAGTTGTGGTTGGGCAAGTGGTGGAGGCAACAGAGTTGGAGCATTGTTGTATTGGGGCCTCCACCCTTGGAGTGTTGTATTCCACTGAAGTTGTGGGGGACAATAAGGTTGAAATGACTAATTGGCTGGCTGGAAATGATACTAAAATGTAGGACCAAGGAGGGGGTGTAGACCAAGAAGGATGAGCAGGGGGTCCCAAAGAAGGTATAGTTGTGGTTTGGTTGGGATTGTAATATGCATAGGATGACCCTTGCATGCCCTTGTAGGTTCTTCAAATATGTTAGGTTGCTCACCTAAGGGTTCCTCCAGCTCATAGCCACTGAAGAAGAGAGAAGGTTGGCTATTGGATGCAGTGGGGGTATTTGGCAAAAAATTCCCTAAGTTGTCCCTATTCATACAAGGAATGAAAGGAAATATTTTTGGGGTTGGTTTTGTATTCTTTTTAAAACATGGAAATTACTTGCAGAATTGAAATTGTTGATTGAATGAAAATTATTGATAGAATGAAAAAGCTACTTGCTGAATTGAAATCCTATTTGCATAATGGAAATGAAAGAAAGGAAATGACTAGATTACTTTTGCAGAAATAAACTATTGGAATAATATTGAAGACACAAAATAGAAGAAGAGAAAGCAGTAATCACATTCTACTCAAACACCTCCCCTGCAACGATGCCAAAAAGTGATGAGCCCCAGTATTACAGCAAGGATGTTGCAACGCCTGGGCTACCAGCTTTACTTATCAACCCGAGGTTCACACAAACTTGGAGGTGACAGTGTTGTATGCACAAGTAAAAGTGATGGTGCTTCCTGTTCTCACTGCTCAGCTGGCGAGAGACCACTGGGGTTCCAAGCCATAATTTTATAGATTCAGAAGAAGCTTGATTCTTTGACGGAAGAAGGTAAAATCTACTCTAAGAGATATTTACTCTACTGCAGTGGTGGAAAAAGACAACATGTAATGCTAAACCACACCATACCCTAATTAACCATATAAGAAGCTATGCTAAGCAGAAATACTAAATAAATAATAAACAAATGCTACTATCTAAGTTATAGAAGCAAAAAAGCATCAAACAATATTAAGGTGCAAGCAAAGAAACTCAACTAAATCTGTTTTCCCTTTTTGGGTTTTTGAGGCAAAATCAAGTATACAAACTAATTGTTCTTGTGAATGTGGCAGGTGGATGGAAGGTGTTTGAGGATGGCTAAAAGTTTTATGAAGTGGTTGGATGGTGTGGAGGGGTCCTAGGAGGATTTGTGTGACTTCCTAGAGGTTTCCCATCAATTCGGCCTCAAAACAAGGTGTTTTAGGAAAACCTACAGGATGTACTAGAAACCTACGGGTTGATCCTGTAGGAATTACAGGAAACCTACAGCATAGAGCCAAGAGCTAAGTGTGAGGTGTTGGAGGTGTTGGGAAGCTTTGGAAAGGTGTTTGATGGGTGGAATGGAGTGTTAGAAGGTCTAGGAGCATTGAGAATTCAATATCCAAGATAAGAGATGGCTAGATTCACTCAATGTATTTAGTAGAATTTTGATGAAAAATGATGAAAAACTAGTGAGGGTAATGATGAAAAAAGGGATGGATAAGGTGGATGAAGTGGAAGGTGGATCCTGGTGATGAAGTCTTGGTCTCCTCCTGAAGTACATGCTCTTCTTAAAACGTGTGTGTCTTCCAAGAAGTATGCAACAAGATACATTTTCATAAACTAGAAAAGCATGAATCAATTGCCTATATTATGCATGAAGAAAGTTGCTAAAGGTAATGAAAGCATGAGTGAGATCTTATTGTAAAAATGGATATGGAAAAATATGACAATGAAATTTGCCTTGCAACATTAACCAACTACTGAATTAAAGACAACAAACTCCAAAGCTCATACAAGAACTAGAAATATGTGTTTTTGGGGTTGTTGAAGGGTCCCTTCCTCAATTCATGGTCCCAGAGGGAGGAAGTGAGGCGAAGACACTTGCTGACAACCTTGTGGTAATCCTTTTTCTCCTTGCTAACCTGCTACTTGAAATAAGGAACTAATGGGAGCAAACTATCGCACAACCAATCTAATCTACATTGCTTGTAATGGAAATGCATCTACTAAGCAAATTAACAATTAAGCTATGAAACTACACAAGCATACATGTACAATAAAGATGAGCCTTGGCTGCTAGGGTTGGGCCCTAACCCAAGAGCTACAGCCCTACGAGTTAACTCATTTCTGGCTCAAAACAAAACTCATTCTCATTACCAAAACACTAGATTACATCAAAATAATTGTCACAAGTATTGCAGCTCGAAAATATAGTAGAGTTTTACAATGAAAATCTGAATTGTATTGAGGTCCTAGGCCTCTCTACTTATACATATGAAGTCTCAAATGAATTCCTTAAAATTAGGGAGGCTTGGCTTCCAAACTCGAGATAAACTATTGCTTTGTATTTCACTTGCTCAGCTACCTTCTAGTCCTCATGATTTGGTTGTTTGCACTCCGAGCTGATGGAGGAATATTCGAATGGAGGGGTAGTAAATGAGGAGGATTTACCTGCTATAATCCCTCTCCCTTGTCCCATTCGAGTTTTGACCTTGGTATTTGCCAAAATTCCTTGATTTTATCCTTTAATCCTGCATTAAATGCACAGTAGACCACAAAGCAAAATATCCAACTCTAACACATCTCATAAACAAAATATAATCAAAAGTATGCAATAAGTTATGAGAATAGTTGGTTTGAATAAGCTAGGAGGTTAATTAAGGCCCATATAATTACCCAATTATGAGGCTCATCAATCTCCCTCATTAATGTTTCTTTGGTGGCAGATTTCCAAAGATATGCTCCTTAAATGCTTTCCCCCCACTCCCTTTAACAGCAAAATAGCCATCGAATCACCTACAGTGTTTTCAATGGTTACTTTCTGGCCAGGATACATAGGACACACCTTGCTAGCATAGCTCCATCATCGTAGCTCCCGTTTTTGCCTTTCTCCCAACCATTGCATAGCCCAATCTCTTTTCTGAACTATTCTCCTAAGAGGATAGTTTATAGTCTCGTTCTTCCTTGCAACTGCCTAAAGTACTAAGATTGTCCTACATCCACATAGTCATTGTGCAGGGGCGGGATGTACAACTTCAATGATCTTCTATTGATTCTTCCTAAAAATAGCTACCCATTTAGCTTCACGAGCTGAACTCCTCCCCATCCGTAATATCCTTCATGACATATGGTCCCAGCCAATGCAACTAAAACTTTCCTAGGAACTTAGTAAAATTTATATCATATAGCAGTACTAAATCTTCATTTTTAAAGGTTCACTGCTTAATGTGGAAATCATGCCACACCTTTTCTCTAACCTTCTGCACCTGTTGATGAAAATCTACCAAGAATTGATCTTCTTCAAACTCGAGTATATACGCGAGGCATTATTCCATTATATACTGATCTTCCATCTTTGTGGCTGCAACAATTCTCAAACTGGGCACTATGTATTCCATTGGCATTTCTGCTTCTTGTCCATAATCTAGTCGAAATGTTGTCTATCCAGTCAACTTCTTACAAGTAGTTCTATATGCCCAAAGAACAATTGGTATGTGCACATCTCAATTGTTCCTATTCATATTACAGATCTTTATCAAAGCATTCTCCAGGATCTTATTAAAAGCTTCAATTGTTCCATTTGCTTGAGAATAGTATGGCGTTCTCTTCTGATGATACATATGGAATTCCTATATGAAAGCAACAATCATTTCATTCAGGAAATGTGAACCCCTGTTGTTCATCAACATCTTAAGACAACCAAACCTAGACAAAATGTATTGAAATATAAAATTCACTGGTGTAGTTGCACTGCAATCCTTTACGGGTTGTGCTTTAGCCCACCTGGTCAAGTATTCTATCACCGTGATGATGTAGCACGCTCCTATATTTTTTCCTGGTGGCTAAATAGGTCCCACAAAATTTATTTCCCATTGGTCAAATGCCTATAATGAGACCTGCGAGTTTAGAGACAATTCATCCCTTCATGAAAGCTTCCAAGTCCTCTGACAAACATCACACATCCTACAATATTCCTTGGAATCTTTTTGCACAGTTGGCCACCATAGCCCAACTCGTAGGATCTTCTGTGCAGTCGCTCGTCCAGCATAATGTCCTCCAACAACTCCTCCATGCACTTTAGTGAGGATGATTTATCTTTCATAATCTGGTACATACCTGCACAAAACTTCATCCAACCTGATTTTATACAAGTGCCCTACAATTACGGAAAAATTCATAGCTTTGACCACCAATTCCTTCTTTTGCTATATCGTATATCATTTAGGAGCTACACCTATAGGCAGGAATTGGATTATGTCTGTAAAATGTTCGTCTACAACGCGCATAGAAAAGAGATGTGTGTTAGGCAATCCTTCATCTAGGATTGTAGGTTATGTTAGACTTTAAGCTTCTGTGGTAGTTTTTTGCAGTGGCATGATCTGGATTATCCACAGTTTCGTGCTCATTCTGTCGACGTTTCAAACCCAAAGGGGGTCCATCATCAGGACTAAATCAGAAAGAATATGAATGAAAGCTTATTGAGAGAAGAGCCTTCTGACCTGGGTATAAATAAACCTAGATCCCTAATTTTTATAAAGAAGCCGACATTTATATATATGATTTCTTATTTATTTATATTTATTTTTATAATAGTTTTATAAAATTTTTAATTAATTAATTTATTTATTCCCATTGTTTTACCTAGAACCTAAAAATATTTTAATTGATATGTTTGATACATAAATAAGTTTAATTTATTTATTTTATAATTCCTTTTTATTGTTTTTATTTTTTTTTAAT
>APFE030411713.1:0-11970 GCA_000404065.3 Pinus taeda | reverse complement strand
TTATTATAAAAACCCTTGATACTAAGCTCCCAAAGGCCCGGAGGGGTTTATTTGTCTGATCAGGGGAAGCCAATTTCCGCTAATTTCACTCACATTGTCCCTATTGAGGTTCTGAGGAAATTTCATAATTTGGCCTCTCTGATTTTTCTTTTATGATAATTATCCTATCTTGCAATTATTTTAGCATCTTCCAAACACACATGATGTTTGGTATTGGACGACTGTTCTGCAAGGGCTGATGTACAGGATCTCTCATTCTTTATATCAGCCACGTGCTCTTTTAGTCTTGTCTTCAGAGACCGACCTGTTTCCCCAATATAACTCTTGCCACAAGCGCAATCAATCTTGTACACACCCTTGAGTTGTTGACAATCAATTTTATCCTTAACCGACCTCATCATTTGCCTTATAGTTCCACATGTTGTAAATTGAGTGTTTATGTTATTCTTCCTTAAAAAATATTGCAATCTTATATGTAATCCCTTGGTTGAATGGAAGGTAAACCTTCCCATAATTTTCTTTTTCTTTCTTGTCTTCAAGAGGACGCTTAGAGAGGACCTTTTCCTGAGCTCTTCTTATAGCTTTCTTGATACTCCACTCCTTGTATCCAAGGTTTTTGAAGACAGAGGTTAAGTGTTTAATCTCTTCCTTTAGGTGATCCGGGTCAGAAATCCTGAAAGCCCTAATAGCTAGAGTGTTTAAGACGCTAGATTTTTGGGAAGGATGATGGTAAGAGTCAGCATGAAGATAGCTATCAGTATGAGTTTTCTTTCTATAGACCTGGTGTCCTAAAGTACCATCCTCTTTTCTGCTGATTAGAACATCTAGAAAGGGGATCTTACCATTCTCTTCAAGCTCCATAGTAAATTTGATTTCAGAAGATATAGAGTTAAGATGATTGAAAAACTTCTCCAGTTCCGCCTTACCATGAGTCCAATTCTGGTTAGTGTCATCAACAAATATTTTCCACCAAGCTGGCTTCAAAGGGTATGAGTCAAGGGCTTTTCTTTCAAAGTACTCCATGTATAAGTTGGCGACAATAGGTTCTTCGCCATTCTCAATCCATGAAAGGTGATCGGGTCCAGCATTTAATCTTCCTGGTTTCACAATTACTTCAAATTCGTACTCCTAAAATAGCAGTAAGCACTTACAAATCCCCCCCACCCCCAATGTAGTCTTGTTGACCAGGTACTTTAAAGATGATTGCTCTATATACATTTTGAACTCCACACCCAACAGGTAATGTCTAAAATTCTAGAGTGCATATACCATCGTCAATCCTTCACGCCCTGTGACTAAATAATTCTTCTATGCCTTAGACAGTTTTCTTCTTGAAAATGCAATCGAGTGGTCGATATCTCCTACGCCTAGTTGGGTTAAAACTTCTCCTAGAGTTATGCATGATGCCTCCACATGTACATGAAATTCTTTCTTCCAATCCGAGAATACCATAATGGGTGTTGTAACCATCTTCTCCTTTAAAACGTCTAATTTTATCTGGCGATAATCATCTCAGCAAAATGTCGCATCTTTCTTCAATAATTTCTCCATGGGCATTGTGATCAGTGTGTATGCCTTAATAAATTTTCTATAGTATCCTATATGGCCCAATGTTGCGTGTAACTATTTTACATTCCTCGGGGGCTCCAAATTGACAATCAATGCAATTTGGCAGGGTCCACCATCAAGCCTTGCTTAAAAAGAATGTGGCCCAAAATTATTCCATATGGTAAGCAAAATATACACTTCTCCAAATTTAGGGAGATTTGATACTTCCTACAAGTATCCAACATTAGCTGAAGACTTGAAACATGATTTTTAACTAACCCTAACACCTTCCAATCATCAAAGTAGACCTCTAAAAACTTGTGAATAAATTCCTTAAAGGCGGCGACTACCACCCTAGAAAATATTGCAGGGGCATTCTTAAGTCCAAAGGGCATAACTATATACTAAAAAGAGCCCCATTCTATGGAAAAGGTAGTCTTACTTCGATCTTCTAGCACTATCTTGATCTAGTGATATCTTGAGAATCCATTTGTAAAAGAGTATGCTTCTTGACCACCAACGTTCTCCAAGACTTCATATATGAATGGCTTAGGGAATGGATCATGTACGCAAGCATCATTCAACTTCCTTAGATCTACACAAATTTTGATTTTTCCATTTGTCTTCTTATCTTGAACCACCATAGGACTAACCTAGTCTGATTCCCCTACAGGTTCAATAATTCCTATTGTGAGCATCTTATCTAGCTCTTCGTGCACCTTTTCTTTGTATTTAGGATTCAATCGGTAAGGGCACTTCTTTACTGGCTTCGCATTTGGCTTTAGATTGATCTTCATAATGCATTTTTGGGTGTGGGATCCCCTAAGGATAGTTTTGGGGCTAAAACCACATATTTTGGTCAAATTTTTTAATCCAAGTGTAAAGCCTCTGCATTTTGTGGTCATGGAGCCCGTAGGTGTTAAAGAGTCATAGGGTTGTCTGCCCTTATTTTGGAATTGTAATGTCGGCTGTAGAAGATCTACCCATGGTTCGCGAACCATGGAATTGTATAAATAGAGCTAAGCTTTAAGTAGTTTGATAGCAAAAAAAGAAATCACCAAGAGATGATGTATGAGAGATAGCTCTAAGGTAGAAGTCTAAGTTTGGGTCGCAGCGTGGGTAGAGGCTCTGCAACTGAGTGCACAGAGACCTAGGGTATAAGCTCGCAGCTGAGTGGCAGACCCCTGCAATTGAGTGTGCTAGGTGAGTCAAGTCTGTAATTGTCTGAAATTATCAATAAAGACAAGTATTCTACAATTTCTGCATCTTTATTTCTTGTTTATGCATCTTGTTATGTTGGGTATGAATTTCACTTATAATGCTTATATGATGCGTGAATGTATGTAAATGTGTTGGTTAAGTGAATGTAAGTAAGAACATATGTCTATGGAAAGCTAACCAATATCATTTAATAAAATAAGTAAGACACTTAGCCTAGTTTAGGAGACATCGCAGTTCGCTGCCCTAGCCATACGAAAGTCCTTGTACCCTTTCGCGAAGGTACTAAAGGGTAGAATAGAGGGCTAAGAAACTTGCGTGAAGGTAGGTATAGCTAGAATACCGACATCGCAACCATCTCAAGGGTGCAGAAACTTGGTTCCAGCATCCCCCCATAATGCCTTGGGTGAGACTTTAGTCTGCGCTCCACGGCCTGATGCCGAAAGGGCCAGTAGTGTAGGGATTTGTTTGGCTAACTAACGTTGAACCTAGGATAGGCCCCGTCAAGCCAACAAATGGTTCCTTTGTTGGGACCAAAACCTGCATAAGATATGTGTGATGTTGTATCACTAGAATCCAACATAGAAAGAAATCGAAGGCTAGTTGGATAGAAGGATCCACGAGTTCGCGGCATAAGAAAATAGAAATCCATGACTAACAAAAGAACAGTGGCTAGATAGGTTCCTGTATACAGAGATCCATGAAATCTTTTTCACCTCTTTTCCAGTTGAGTTGTATGAGTGGATTATGAAGCTATCATATGGCCAAGGAAGGTGGAAACTTGATGGTCCTATTGTGTGGACCCAAGAGCTAGTGTGAAGGTTGGAAGCATCGAAGGATAAGATTTCCCACGTTGTGATCATGTCATAGGAGGATTTGTGACTAAATTCGTGGTCCACACCTCGGTCAGCTATATAGAGGCAGAGTGACACTTTTTCAAAGGAACGCGAGGTAAGTAGGTAAAATATTTGAATACATGGATTAATATGTTGTTGTGCGAAAAACAGGTTATGTAGCTACCTTGATGTTTGAGACTACGCGAAGCAGAAAGATTTACAGAAACAAAGGAAATAAAAGTCCAGAGTATAGCCCCTTGATTTCACCTCCGCAAAGGGACGAAGAAGCGAAAGCGAAGGTTTCTCCGCGAAGTGCTATTTAGTTAATAAGACAAGGGTTCCCATGAACACCACCTCTTTCCACACCACTTCCGACTTCACCACCATCGCCTCCAACTTTACCCGTAGCACCTCCACCTCCACCGCAGTTCAGTATGGAAAATATGGTGGAGTTTCATTTGTTCAAAGGCTTGGGAAATGAGGACCCGACCAATTCTATTTTGTTGTGAGGGTTGTATGGGAAGCTTAAGGTGTTACAGATGATCACATAAAGAAGGTGACACTGGTTAGTGCTGTGCAAGATCATGTGCTAGCCTGGTATATTAAGTATTCTAATGATAACTCGAATGTTGGAGTAGAAAACATCTATGCAACACTAAATAAGGAATTTAGCAGGCCTAAATCTGAGGCGCAGTAGATTGTAGGATTCAAAGAGATCGCGATATGACCTGGTGAAACACCTTAGGAATTGGATCAAAGATTGAAAGGTCAAATCTACGAAGCCAGTATGAATTTGATAGATGGACAGCATCGCGAGTGGTTTGTGGCTTCGCTACTACTCCACTTAAGGAGCGCGTTGTCACAGTAGAAGATAACAACTCAGGAAGAGGCCTTAGATATTTCCATGAGACTACATGAGACTCCGATGCAATATCCTAATCTAGGAGTTCAGCAGATCCACACGCAGCTGCAGAATCTGCGCCTTGAGATGCAAGGTCTGAAGCAGGATAGGACGGTTTGACCAGAGGTACGCGAGGAGGTATGGTGCTTGAAATCCAAGAGTTAGGGTCATGCCAAAGACCATTGCTTGGTCTTTGCAAATTACCTTGCGGTGGGAAGACCAATGCCTTTAAGGTTGGATGGTCAAGCAAGACCTAGCATGGGGCCTGCATTATGTTGTGTTATCCGTCAGGTAGCCAAAAAACATGCCATGGATAACTGTCACTTGCTACAAAAGTATGCACGAGCACTGCAACAACTATTCTGCAACTTTTGTAGGTCGGTAGGACATGATGAGTGTACTTGTAGGAGCTATGAATTGATAATGGATAGAACTCCTGCCTACAGGGTGCAGGCTGAAATGTGGCCCCTTGACTAGAATGTAGGGATGGCACGGATAGGATTTTAGAGGCGTGGACGAGGCTGAGGCTGAGGAGGACCTAGTATAGGTCGCGGACAGTTGATTTGCTACAATTGTGGAGGACCAAGAAACTATGCCCGTGATTGCACTAATCTAACACGTCTGTCATGCAAGTATTGCACATTATTTGATCATGAAACAGAAGATTGTCCTACACTGATACCTAGGATACGAAACAAAGGGGCACTACCACCTCCACTGACTCAGAACCTGCAGAGGATGAGGTCTGAGCCGCACAAGGAGGATCCAAATGTAAATATAGTGCTCAAGAGTCGGATCATGACAGGGGATGACAAGGGGAAATAGCCATAAGATAGTACATGGGTTCACAAAGCCCGGAGAAAAGAGGTTGATTTCAACTTGGAGTGCACTCGTGAAACCTTCATGTTGAGGCCTCCACCTCAGGAAGTAAGGATAAGCCTGAGCCGTAGATGGACCCTTCTATGCTCACAACTTTCCTGGAAACCTATATGAAGTTACTGCACAATAGTAAGGCTCTGAGAGGGTTACAAGAACTCATCAATAGATGTGCTATGATTTCGCTAGGTGAACCACGCATAGTCTGAAAGATCAGTAAGCATAAGACAAGGACGGGGCGTGAAATGAAACTCACCCCGAAAATCGGAGAATATGAAATGGATCAAATCATTCTGGATTTGGGGTCAGATGCGAATGTTCTACCGAAATAGACATGGGAGAAAATGGGGAGACATGTGCTGTAATGGTCTCCAATTCAGCTAAGGATGGAGAATCAATAGAAAATCATCCCCATGGTGTGGCTGTAGGGGGTGAACTTGGACATTGAGGGAGTGAGCGCGATGGTAGATTTTGAAGTAATAGAGATAGTGGATGATAGAAATCCGTACGCTGCACTCCTGGGAATTGACTTGGCTACTGATATGAATGGGGTAATCAATCTGAAGAAACAAAAGATGATCTTTGAGAAGAAACCACTGCGTGTGATAATACCCCTGGATCCTGCTAAAGGATCGCGTTATATGGAACTAGTCTATGATTATGAAAGTGATGATGGTCTAGACAACATCTATAAGATAATAGCGTGAGACAAAGACTAGGTGAATCCTATTGTGGATGGATAGATTACATGGGATCACGAGAGTTTCTCCACTTCAGATTCTGACACAAAAATAAAATGTTGGTAGAATCGGTTACATGAAGTAACTATGTTGAATTGCAACATGATGACCCAGTCGTTGCGCTGTGTATCATTAGAGGCAAGAAATATGCCTATTTATGATGGTATAAATGAGTTAGATATATTTTTGGATGCATTTGAAAGGGAGATACCAGAAAAGCAGTTCTTCCAGGGCTTACACTGGGCACTTTGCGCTACACCCGCAAGATGGTCGAGTACGCACAAGGGAAGCTTTGATGATTGGCACGAATGTAGGAGGATGATGAGAACATGATTTGGGAAGCCTAAGATGTGGTTGATAGACAAGTACGATGGGCAGAATGATCCACTTGTGCATCTGGCCAAATGGACGCAAGCTTATGGAGAAAATCCCCAACTTGAGTGGGTGCAATTGTACTCCACGTTGAAGTACCTGATCAATAAGCCTATGTTGGGGTGGTGAATCTGTAGATGGCTCTTATTGTTCCAAGAGTATGATTTTGAAGTTGTTTTGAAGCCTGGACGATTGAACGCAGGACCAGATCATCTGTCATACATCGAAACAGGGGACGAACCCACTAATTTGGAGGAAGGATTACTTGACGCACAGCTCTTTAATGTGTGCATTGTGGATGGACATTTTAAGGATATAATACACTTCCTAACAACAAGAACTACACTAGAAGGATACTCTATCCAGCAAAAGAAGGAATTAGTGGTATGGGCGGCAGATTTTTCTATTATTGTTGGGCATCTATAAAAAATGGGGTCTGGTGAGATATTGTGAAGATATGTACCGAAGTTTGAGAGAAGCAGCATCCTCACGGACGCTCATGGGGGCGCTACAGGAGGACACTATACAAGGAGAGAAATCGCGTAGAAGATTCTACGCACAGGTTTGTGGTGGCCAACCCTTCATCAAGATTCAAAAGCATATTGTAAGGCATGTGATGTATGTCAGTGAACAAGCAGGCCATCACAAAGGAATGAAATGCCTTTGAATCCACAAATGACGTTGCAACCTTTCGGGAAGTGGGCAATAGATTTTGTAGGACCCATTCAGCCATAAGGGAAGGCAGGGGCACAGTATATCATCATCACGATGGAGTCTTTGACACGATGGGTGGAGACGCAGCTTGTGAAGGATTGTACATGCACGACAGCTGCAAAGTTCCTATTTAAGCATGTATTGACACAATTTGGATGTCCGAATATTTTGATGAGTGATCGTGGTACACACCTTCTAAACGAAACAATCAGCACACTAACAAAAGAATTTTAGGTATATCATCAGAAGAGCACACTGTATCACCCACATGCTAACGGGACAGTGGAAGCATTCAATAAAGTGCATGGAAATGTGTTGACTAAGGTTTGCAATGCTCAGCGAAGTGATTGGGACCAAGGAGACCTGCAGTATTATGGGCTTATCAAACAACATGCAAAATGATGACGAGACAGATACCCTTTAGGTTGGTATACGGGGTTGAAGCGGTGATGCCTATGGAGTACATTGTGCCTAGTCTACGCATAGCAGTGCTCACAGGTATGACAGATCCTGGAGCCCTGGAATAAAGTCTCACACAGTTGGATGAGCTTGAAGAAGAGAGATTTTTGGTTGGATTTCACCAACGGGTCCAAAAGAAGCTTGAAAAGGCATGGCATGATCAACACATCAAGTTGCGCACATTTAAGGTAAACAATCTTGTGTTGTTGTATGATAGTAAGTTTGATAAATTCCCTGGAAAATTCGAGATGCACTACTTAGGGCCCTATGTTATTAAGGAGATTGTCGATGGTGGCGTGGTCAAGTTGATTAAGTTGAATGGAGAACCCTTCCCAGGAAAAGTGAATGGTAGTCAATTGAATCCATACACAGGTGGCCCATCCATCTCACTGTGCGACAGAAGAATAGTCTTATCACTCCAGGTAGCTGAAAGGAGGCGCGGGACTATAAACTACACTGCTCGGGTTGGGGAGCTGCACGATTTCAGGACTACGTGAAGCAAGGAACTGTCACAGGGTCTGCGACAGTGCAAAGGCAGTAGTGCTACTCGTGGAAGTAGTGTGCAAGTCTATAGGAAAGTGACTGTTATAGTCACTGTTCACAATTTGATGGTCAGATTGTGGCCAAATGGAGTGGGCTGAAGGCATTTAAGGTGAAATTTATGGGTTAGATTCTTGAAAATATGCCACCAATCTAGCGTTGCCGAATGTGGGCGGAAAGGTTGGATTTGAATTCAAAAGACCCTATAAATTACAAGTGGCTATCCAACATAAAACACTTGGAATTTTGAGAACTGAGTTGTTGCGCGCTCAGGTATACATGAACTGAGACCTATTCGAGACTCTGAAAGCGAATTCATTGTTTGAGCAACTACCATAGACACTACAACAGTTGCGGAATAGCACTATGTTAGCACCTGCAAAAGCCATGGATACAAGAGCAATTACAGCCAAGGAAGTCACACAGGAAATTGAGGAAGCTACCCCAGAGAGTACCAAAGTGGTAGTCAAAGTCCCTAAATCACCCAAAACAATGAGACCCAAGTAGGATAGGTAGACTGTGCTACCGGTGCGCATGTCACCAAGAAACCCATAGAGGACCAAGCTCACTTTGCACGAAAATGGGGAGGTCATTAATCTGGAGGCAAATGAGGAAGAATCTGAAGAAATCCTAGTGGATGAGGAGGATTTGGAAATGGAAGTTGAAACCCAAGGTGCAGACCCTATTGCTAAGTTACTAGAGTATGTTCCTCTAAGCAAGGGCAAAGCCAAGGTGCCAATGGACATAGACGAAAGCAAGAGCTCCCTGTAAACTCTGTTGCTCCTGGATGACATTGTTTTTGAGGGGCCATGCTTAGGGCGGGTTCCTGTACTAAAGTTCGAAGATTGGGGCCTCGTAGAACATGAGAAATTCCTGCATTTAGCGACTAAGTAGTTAATGCGTCGATGGATTGATTCGACTACTGCAATGACCGATGAGAGAAAACCAGGCTGATCAACCTTCTCTGGGTATCACATTACCACCGCACCCCAGTAATTTTCTTTGTCATCAGGCAGCTACTCTTCTTGGTGCATGATGGGTTTTTGTGGCTGGAGGAGCCCATTCCCATCACAGACCACTTGATTCATCGGATCACATGGCTACCTTACTCAGGTGAGAATCCAGCCATTATATCAAAAGGACAAGGTGGTGAATTGGCCCTTGCAGAAGCTATGAAGCAGAAATTCAAGTTAGAGAAGAAGAAGCGGGGATATGCCATCTCCAGCATTAAAAAACCTGCAGTCAAGGTAGCAACATAAATATTAGCAAGGAAGGTGATGTGGAAGTGCCACGTGGATGAGGTGCCCGTGCTTGTGATTTCATTAACATCCCAATGCACTAAGGGAGTCCAGTTCAACTAGGCAAATTATCTATGTGACGAGTTCCTTGCGAACTGTCGCGAGGCACAAGAGCAGGGCAAGACGTTCCATATGCGTGGCTCTTGTTGTCGATTATACTAGTTGAAGGGGAGCTGCCAAAAGACAACCAATTCCCTTTGGTCATGCCAGACCTTCTAGAGGCAGCGAAGTATGCTTCGTGGTGGGCGACCAAGGATGCGCAGCGTGTAAAAGAAAATAAGATCTTTTGGATCTTCATGGAGATGAGTATCTAGATGGGGATCAATCACAAGCTACAGTTTTCAACCATAGTATACTCTATTTTACAGAGCTTTGCAGAGTTCAAAGCAAATTTCCACCAAGTCTTTATCAGGGCGGAGAAGGACCCTACGAAGACATGGCATAACTTACCATATCTGGAAACTGATGATGTTATCTTTGCAATCCTCGAGTCTTGGCTGCCATAGTGGCACGCTACAAAAGGCTCCATGATGGAAATGGACAAGTCTATCATGCAACGTTAGAAGGAAGAAACCAAGTTCAGAATGGCGCAGCTGGCTGAGAAGCGCAGAAAAGAGGAAGTGGAGGCTAAGACCCAAAAATCATGTGACGCCGCGAAATTGGCAAAAAACCAGAAGATAGAAGGAGAAGAGTGTGAAGGATAGAAGTCACCTTTGCCTGGGGTTGAGGCAGAAATAAAGGAGCCAATAGAACAAGGTGGCGTGGACCCATAGACGACGTCATCCCAACTCAAGCATCAGCGACCGCAAGAGAAGGCAGGGCCACGTAACAAAACTAAGGCGTCAAAGACATCCTTCAACTCAATCACCCTCATTGAGGGGGATTTGCATGATATTGGAGAAATGGTGAGGAATTTCACCACAAAGGCCCTCCAACAGTTTGAAGAGCAACATCAATTGGTATTAGGGGCTCTCCGAATAGCACTGTAGGAGTTGCAGGTTGGCACAGTGTCCACCATCCTCGCGATCAACACTTCAGCTACCACGGAGATGTTGAACACAAAGGTGACCAACATGATAGTGCTACCAGATGGGGCACTTACTATAGAAAATGAGGCCGCCAGGCCCACAGTCAGCAGCCTGAAAGGGGTGGGATTGAATATGGCCACGCTCCCTCAAGAGACACTCCACATCTTGCAAGATGGAGTAACCGCAAAACTTAGGTCCTGAAAGAGTCGCGCTCTATAGGTGATGACAGAGAAATGCATCAACATCGAGCAGTTGGGCCTACAGCGCAATGAGGTAGTGGAAAAAATAAGCAGATCATGCAAGTTGTGGAGGAATCCTGTTGAATGGTCCCAGAGTTGGACATTCATGTAGAAGAACCAAATCAAGGGCGCATCCGCAAGTTGGCCACAGTGGTACGTGACACTTGAATAGAGATGGTTAGGATTCAACTGGAGCTAAACCTGTAGATCACAAAATTGCAGTTGAGGACTCAGCCTTCAACCCCGTCGGAAGTCAAGGAATAGTGTGCCACCACTGTTACAACAATAATATCAGCGGTCGACAGTGCAGTAGAATACTACACGTGACTTTTTGAATAGTCATTCAAGGTCCTGACCACCCTACAAGAGGACCTGAATGTAGAGCGCTTGGATACAGAGGCGCACGAGCTACAACAAAGGTATGATGAGGTCAAAGGGACTGCATTGACGCTCGCCCTTACACATAGGCTCACATGGATGCAGGAGGCAAAGGTACTTAAGGAACAGGTGGATGTCGCTTGGCACAAAGGAAAGCTCGTGACACTGCAGGCAACTCAGCAGAAGATTCAGGGTGGTAGTTCAACAGCAGTCACTGAGTAGAGAGTGGAAGAAGTCCAGCAGGCGACCACTCAGTGCACTGTCGAGGTTGCAGTCATCCAAATGGAGCTAGGAGGTCTTCGCGCCTGCAGAGTGACTCGAGGGCAAGTCAAGATGTTTGTGTTGGGGGCCTGTTGAGCGCGGGACCCCCCAAGGATATTTTTGGGGCTAAAAGCCTATATTTTGGTCAAATTTTGTAATCCAAGTGTAAAGCCTCTGCATTTTTTTTTCACGAAGCACGTAGGTGTTAAAGAGTCATAAGTTTGTCCACCCTTATTTTTGAATTGTAATGTCGGTTGCAGAAGATCTACCCATGGTCTGCGGACCATGGAATTGTATAAGTAGAGCTAAGCTCTAAGTAGTTTGATAGCAAGAAAACAAATCATGAAGAGATGATGTATGAGAGATAGCTCTAAGGTAGAAGTCTAAGTTTGGGTCATAGCATAGGTAGAGGCTCTACAGCTGAGTGCATGTTAGGTAAACTTGACTTAGGATAGAGTCAAAAGTTGACGAGGTTAAATAGTGATGGTTTTGGGGCACATGGTATTGTGCACCCATGGTATTCTGCCCGTGGTATTATATGTAATGGAGCCTATAAAAGGCT
>APFE030411710.1:3570-58055 GCA_000404065.3 Pinus taeda | reverse complement strand
TGAAGATTTCAGCGTAGGTGACAAAGTCCTCAAGTGGGATTCAAGAAGGGAAGATAAAGGAAAACATGGAAAATTTGATTCTCTTTGGAGAGGACCATTTATTATCCAAGTAGTCCAAGGGAACAACACCTACTTCCTAAAAAATATGGATGAAACTGACTTAAATGAAGGTCCTGTCAATGGCAGGATGTTGAAGCATTATTTTGACTATTTTTCATGCATATAGCAGGGTCTTTTCTCCTGTACATAATCAGTTGTATATATTTTCTTTCAGCATACAAATAGTTCAGTTCAAAAGATTGCTGTAAATAAGCAGAAAAAAGCTTTACATTCCAGAAGTTCCACATAGGTGACAACCTCCAGTTTTGAAGTACAAAGACAAAGTTTTCAAGTTTTGGTAGGGGCATGTCAAGAGCCAAGGCATTCTTACCTGCTGTTCTTGGTCTTTCAAAAGAAAAACCATCCCCAAGTGGAGCCACTGTTAGCTACCTATACCAATAGGTTTCATTTTTCATGATTGGCTAGGGAAGTGCCAATATGATCTACTTTGATGATACAAAGATCTCATATTTTTTTTATTTTTTTTTAGTGAAAATATACCTACATTTGGTTGATGCTGTCATACCTCAGAATGGGTGATCCAAAAGCCTAAGCTGGGTCATGCCATGTTCCAATTTTTTTTATAGATTAGAGAAAGAAACCTGTCCAAACAGCTCAATCTTGGCAGGTAAAGTAGATAGGTAGAGGAAAAAGGTTCCCAACTGCTTAATCTGGGGCCCTGGAAGCAATAAGGGTAGCTTTAGATAGAGAATCAAATGAAAAAGCCAAAGGAAAAGAAAAGGCACAAAAGGGTTTGCAAATCTATGTGCACCCTCCTTGAAGTAACAAAAAATTCTAGGCAATAGAGTGGGTAGGTAGAGGAGGTTGCAGAAAATTTGGTTCATGGAATTACACTGGCCTAAAGCAAAGGTAAAAACATGGTGCCAGTAAAAATGGCCTATTTGCAGCAGTATTGCAGAAGCTTAATGGAGCATGTCTAAGTCCCAAATCACCCCCTATCACATTCATAACTAACATCCCTATGCCGCCCATGTACACAAAGAAAATCAAAGTCTTTTGTTGGTTCTAGTTTCTTTAATAGCCACATTTCTTGTGCAAATATTCTTTTCATTTTGATCTACTTCCCCAAAACTAAGTTGATTTCATATAAAGAACTTAGTATTCTACCTCCCTCATCCACCCCCTTTTCATCCATATTAACTACTAACCTATCACTATGTAACTCGTTATACCCCCTATTCCCCCTATTACTATGTAAAGCTTGGCAAAAACCCAAAAAATCTATGTATCCCCTTCCCCGAGCATTATAGCTCTATGTATGAATTTGAAGGTCTTCCAGCGCTAAAACATTTAAGCGCAACCCAAAGAGCGCCAAAGAATTAATCCTGGGATTAATCCGAGATTTTCTCGGATTAATAACCTTAAACCCATTTTGCGAATAAACCTTGAAAAAACCACAAAAACCCCACTTTTATAAATTTTCCGCCGGGCCCGCAGTTAAAGAAATAATGATATTTTATTCCTCCCCTACTTCGTATTGCCCGCGCATGTTATCGACCCGTCGACTGTCGGATCTGGGCTTTCCCATCCGACGGCCCACATGATATCGAACGGGCCTCCATATCCGAAAGATACCTTCCGAGAAACTGTCAGAGGGTGACGTCAGGCCTCCGCCATGCGTCACCACTAGATTCTCTCGGAGCGCCTTTTGACAATACCGCGACCATATAGAAGGCGGTCCGAGAAAACCCACTTACCACTCTGCAAAACCGCCTGCCCACGCCAGCGCCACGCCCGCCCACGTCACTTCCACTCAGCGCCCTGTCAGCACCCCCGACCGCCAGCACTCCTACGTGTCAGCCATCTGCGCAATCCCCGTGGACCACTCACAGACTGCCACGTCACCTGATGATGTCATGCTGACGTCATCCGTCCCTGACCCCACCTGATGACGTCATCCCAAAAGCGCGTCAATACCCAAAAAGCCCATATTTTAGCCAATTTTTGCGTTTTTTTTCACTTTTGCAAACTGAACTATTGCTCTCCTCTGCATGTAATTTACGACCACCTGTCGCCAACCTGCAAAAATCAACCCGAAGGACGCTGCCGCCTCCCACCCGCCTGCATTTGTGACCATTGCCGGCAATTCACCAGGTATTTTCCCAAAGAATCCCCTCAAGGCTTGCTTCTGTCCATAATTCGCACTCAATTAAGCAACAGTAATTACAACCAATTTACCAGTAAATTCTCGGTAAACCAGCACTCCTTCACAGTTGTAGGGTCGAAATTCAGCTGCTATACCCATATCCAGTCAGCGTTTCCTAAATTCCTACTCTGTCCGCGCATTCGTGGACTGAAAACCTGAAAGGCATAATTCACCAGGAAAACAAAGTGGCCAGTCCCTACAGTCCCTCAATTAACTCCCTTTGAGCATTCTACACCATTTGTCACCACAATTTCCTCATTTGCCTTTACAATTGGCTTTACTTCTGCAAAATTAGCCCTCTGTGCTCTCCTGCCCACTGAAACCAGTTCCACTACAAACTCACAAATACTACCAGCCATGGAAACGCCAGTAGCCCTCAATGTTCAGCCTCTGCATTCCCCACACAGAGAGCTAGAGTGGAAGGCCTTGGGGGACAGAGATTACCAGATGTTAGACTGCATGGCCATGACAACCAAATTCAATATTCACTTGATGAATGAGTTAAAGGCCAAATATCTCAGTGGGACTGATACCTTAGGAATTTGGGACTCCCACATACCCATTTACAACCTTCCTCAAGTCAATGTCCTCCCAGACTTGATAAACCAATGCAGGTCGAGCAATGACCCCTGTCAGAGAGCCGTCCTCAGTCCCTCAGGTTCAGTATTGTTCCATATCACCCCTGAGGCCATCAATGAAATGCTCCACTTTCACCCGTAACTCCTCTCTCCATCCATGATTTGATAACAAAAGGGGGCAAGTTGTCCAGTGATCAGATTGCCAGGATTAATCAATTGTTTATCCAGCCTCAATATCAATCTATGAGTACTGCCCTTCCCATATCATATCAGTATCTCAATGAGCTGGGCAAAATGATGGTGGAGTTGATCAGTTACATCCTGGGTTATGGGTCATATGAGGATCTGGATGAAACCATTATGGGCATGTTGTCCATTTTCTCCCCAGGAATGCCTCCTGCTGTACATTATGATTTTTCCACTTTTATTGCCAACAGGATTCATGAGCAACTAATGAATCTAGAAAGGAAAAAGGTGTTTAAATACACCAGGTACATATATCATTTATTCTTGTTCTATCAGCCTGATGCCTTCCCTGTCCCTCTCAAAAAGATAGATGCCCAGGGAAGCCCAAGGTCGGTTGTGTTCTAGTCTTCAGTCTGCCATATTCTAGCTTATTCACCTTACACCTACTGTGAATTCATTGACCTTTTCATCCATCCAGCTATGACCTTATTAATTGGTGTCCCTCCTCCCAGATTGACGGAGGAAATGCAAATAATCCTTCAACTCTCAAAGGCCTACAGCATTGGTGATTGGTATTTTTATCAAAACCATACAGTAATCAGAGTATATGGTTGTGAATTGAATCCCTATAGGCTGCCATGATATGTCCCAATGAGACTCTTTGCCCTAGAGTACTTCAGGAAGTTTGGGAATGCAGACTATGTCCATTTCCAAAGTAAAAACAAGAAGGTGCAACTAAAGGTGAGAAATCAGTTGGGCCCCTTTTTGTACAATAAGAAGGAGGAAGGATGGAAGGAAGCTGATAGGATCCTAGAGACCCTCAGACTTCAAACCAGTTTCAAATGGGTGCCGTATGATCCCAATCACTTCATTTCCCTTAGGAGGATAAAATACAAATTGGGTGGCTATGCTCATGTGAAACTGCCTCATATTGAGCAGTATGCCAATGCCCTAAGCTGGAAAGAAGGCACCTTAGAAGAGCCAATTGGTAAAGAAGAAATGCTACGAAGAGAAGCAAGCAATCTTGAAAAAGAGGCTAACTTGAAAACTTGTGGGAAGGTTTCTTCCTCCCGTCAAAGGCAAATTGGAGCAGCTGCCTCGTCTTCCACAGCCCAGCAACAAGCAGCCGGAATCGCCCAACAGGAATCAAACAAAGACAAAGGAAAGCAGGTGGATCAGGAACAGCCACCTCCTAGGACAGAGCAGCAAACACAACAGCAAGTGGAAAAGGAGCTTGAACAACAGGAAGAACATCAAGAAGAGGGGCAGCCTATGCAGCAAGAGAAAATGGCTGAAGCCCCAACACCCACTGAGCAACAGACTCAAGAGAAAATGCCTTCTAGGCAAGAAAAGGCAGTGGAGGCCTCAGTGCTTCAAACTCCACAAAAGGAGGAAAAGGGAAAGAAGAGGGACAGAGAACAGGAGACTCCCCTCATCACGTAAAAAAAACAAGGGGAGAAAAGGCAGAGGATAAATCCCCTCTCTGAAGAAGAAATGCCTATGGGGCAATCCTTGGGAATGGGCCCACCAAGTATGGAGGCATCTGCCAGTTCCTTTCAGCAGGAAAAAGAAAGAACTATTGGAGGAGAGGTCAGCTCCTCAAGTCATCAAAGGAGAGCAGAGGTAGGCATCAAGCAACAGTTTATTGAGATCAAGAGGAGAAATGATCCACTCAGGCTCCAAATCTACAACCAGTTGCTGAAGATGGCCCCCACCAATCAACAAAGGCTTATGTCAGCCTATTACATCACAGAAGGTAAAATGACCATGAGTCATTTCATGCCCACCATGCTGCAGCCACAATCAGATACAGACTATATAAGAACCAACCTTGAGGTTCTTGCAAAAGACATCCACACAGGGAGGCTGGAAGACACAGAGGCCTCTGTGTCTTCCAGCCTCTGTGTCTTCCAGCCTTTGTGTCTTCCAGCCTCCCTAAATAATACAGCTGCCCAACTTGAGTTGGAGAAGGCATCTTCCCTCACCAAAGACAACAGGATCAAGTCTTTGGAAGATATAATCATAGAGCTTGGGCATGACCCCAAGGACCCAAAAGCCATACAATCGCTGCTAAAGATAAGGGATGCAAACCTTGCAGCCCTAAGAAAGAAGGTGAAGCTCCTAGCAACCATTCACCCCCAAACATATGAGGTTGCTCAGCAGAGGCAAGACCAGGAGGTAGCTACATTGCTGGTAGCACTGCACAAGAAACTAGTGTAGACAGAAGGGAGGCTGGAAGACACAGAGGCTGCACTGCAGGCAGCCCTGCAGCAGAAAGACGGAGGCCAGACTTCTTAGCCCCCTCCAAAGGTTATAAACCTTGAGGAGCCTCCAAAGACCACTCCTCCTCCCACAAAAGTAGCAGCACCAGCGCCATCAACATCAACAGCAGCACCAACACCATCTATAGAGCAGGCTCTGAGCCTCGACATGCAGAAATTGATGAGTGAGGTCCAGACCCTCGAAGCCCAGATGACAAAACTGAATGGAGCCAAGGAAAATTTGGCCAAGCTAAATGAGAAGTATGAAAAATCAAAGCAGAATGTGGCTGAGAGAGGGAGACAAATAAAAAATCTCAAAGAAAGGATAAAGGAGCTGGAGAAAGAGTTCACCCTTGACAAAGTGGTGGCTGAGATCAGGACAGTTTTGTGGACCCACATTGTCCAATCAATAACGGATCAGTGGCAATACATTGAAACTATTCATGAGCAAATGGAGCTCATAGGCAAAGCACAAAGGGAAGTGTATAGAGCAAGGGCATCTCTAGGCAGTATGCCTGAGATAGTCAGCAGAATGATTAATGTGCTTAATAACCTGACAGGTCCTCAGCTGGCAGCAATTGGGATCTCCAACAGGACAGAAACTATCCAGCTAATAAAGAGGGTCCTCACACTGAAAAGCCTGGTGCAGACATTGGATAGAAGAAGCCAGGACATGCAAACAGAGGTCAATAGGTTCATGGACAAATTTGCAGCATTACAGGGCAGAGGTCTTCCTAGCTTGCTCAACAGTGCAGGAAAACTTCTATCACATGAGGTTTATGCAAAAAGGGTGAACACATTTGCCACCAATCAGATCAGTCAGCGATCAAGCAGCTCACAGGCAACAGGGCCAGCATCTGGGCAAAGTCTCTATGACAGAGTAGAGAATTTTTTTTTTATTATGAATGAGATCAGCCATCTATTTGAAGTGCCTCCGAACTTCTACAAATAGACAGAGGCAGATGAGACCTTGGATGCAATTTTGAGGCATCAATTGCCTACACAGGAATGGTGGACCTCAATGATACAATTATTATTATAAGCAGGGGGTTTCATCTAAGTTTTGTCATCGAAATATATAAGTCATCACATTCAGAAAGTGTCATGCATCTACTATGACCAAAAAGGTGGAATGAGCCAACTCAGCAAGAAGATTCGGCCACCAAAAGAAACAATGACAGCTACAGGTAGCAGGGCCGAGAAAAGCTACAACATGACAGATTATAAAGACACATCATTCACATCATTCGGCATTAAAGCAGAACGCTCAACCGACTCAGTCTCCTCCAAAGTTCAAGAAGAGGCCTGACAACATTAAAGACCATTTATCTTACATTTAGAGTAGCAATAACTTTCTTATCTGATATTTTGTAAAGTTGGTGAGCATAGTTAATTTATCAAATGACTCAGCATTCAGATATTTTGTAAAACCTATTGTATATATTCCCCCTCGCACAAACTTTCAAGGTGTGGTTGGTTTTTGTTGTTCTCTTATGAAGAAATGAGAACTCGGCTGTAACTTTCAGAAGGATGTTATAAATAAAGCTTGGAGATTACAAGAACTGAGTCTTACTGGTGCATGCTATGATTGGAACCATTGAATGCTACAGGATTCTAGTGCTATGGCTTGATATAATAAGTGTTTCTGTATCTCTGTTAATGTTTCTGTGATTTGTTTTTACTCATAACTCTCACATATTGTTCTAAATCTAGGAAAGAAAGAAAACGAATAGCTCAGGATTTGTCCATGGAGACACCCTGATCTCAATCTATCTTTACTATAAATGTTTTTTTTATAACTTCAGATGTTTAAATTGGAATTCTTAACTGCTCCAATAAGCCCTGAATATCTCACAGTCACTATTTAGTAATTCATTTATGCTACTAAGTAGAGATTGTTGTTCGAATTTGCATCACACTGTCTGTAACCCCACTTACCATTGTTTCACTCACTAAATCGGAAAATTATATTAACAATAGCCATCTAGCCTTGCAGCAAAAATTTCTCCATCACAAGCACCAGAACTATCTCACATTCCTGACTCCATATGCCCAATGGATTAGCATCTTCTACAGTCTTCATGCCCTTCTTACAACAAAAGTTCACCAACCAAAGTCTTAAACAGGAAACTGAAACTTTTAACTAGCCTACAATCTTCACAACGCATAGCTGAAACTTAAAGAGAGAGCCATCTCTGATTATAGATAGGCTAGGATCTATAATCCAAAGGTTGGTTAGTGGTTACCCCAGCCGTATTCCCTTGGGAGTCATAGGGAACAACCTGGGTGTTAACACCTACGACAACTGAGTATACCAAAAACTGATCTAAGAAGATACTTCTTGCTTTTATATTTAAAAACCAAGTAAAGACTGATGTAGACAAAGTGACTTTTTATGAGAAAATAATAATCAAAAGAACGGTAGTTAAGTAGATGTTATTTTGTTAATAAAGAGCAGTATTAATTACCTTATATTCCATATAACTTATTTTATTTTCAAAGCTGTCTTTATTTTGGAAGTTTTAGAAATTTCAAAAAACTGTCAGAGATAACTAGTTCTTCCAAGTGAATCAACAATTGCTGTGCTATTCAACAACCCCCCATTTATTAATCATAGTAGTTAATATTGCATTAATAAATGGGGACAATTTAAAAAAAATCTATCCAAAAAACAAAACTTAGCATTTAGGCATTTCTTTTATTTTTTGAATAAAGAAAAGATATCAATCAAATCCCCCTTTTTTTAGAAAAATACTAAATGCTTACCTACCCACATATAGCATGATTAATCACCACAAAATGACCTTTATAGCCCTCCAAACTCAAGTAAAATGATTAAATAAGGACTCTATGCTTGGAAACTCTCATAAATCCGACATGAACTAAGTCTTTAAGCTTTTTAGGCTTAGTCTTGCATCGCATGTTGCCATTCATAGAGGACTAGCCTTAAAAAGGTTATTTTGAAACATGCGAGATGTGAAAATGCGATGGTGTTATAACCTTTATCGCATCGCATTTCGGGCATTTAAACGAACACCGCAAACTTACCACCAACCGATATTGTGAAATGAGATCAAGACCTGGACCCACTCCTTAAATATATCATAAGCAAATGTTTTATGTCCGCCACTCATTAAAAAGGACCTTTTGCATAGATAAACCTCGCAAGTAGCTACATTTTGAAAGGATTAACAAGCGGCTCTCATCTCGCATCTCGCAGAAACACAACAGGAGGTAAGAAAGGTGAAAAGAAATAATGTGATATTTTGATCTGCGATATTGCTTCGCAAATCACACAATTTCTATCATCGCAGTTTAGTGGCTCGCCACCCTATAATATTTCTTCCTGTTTTACAATGCAAACACTTATGAGCATTAAAGCTAAGGGATAATGAAGCATTAGTGCGCATTTAGTAAGATATAACTGCATTTATGTGTGAAAAGCCATCTAGCACGATATGATATCTTCTTACGTGCACTCGAATAAAACTCCTTTTATCACCTTTAAAAGTTATCTGCATTATTTCATTTTACGTTCATTATCATCTTTGTGTATCCAATTGTTGTTGTTCTTCACTTTTAGTGAAAATCCGCAGAGCAAATCATTGAGAAAAATGGTGAAGGAAGGCAAGGCAATCATCTTTGAGAAGTCAGAAATGACTCCTCTGTTTACGGATACCACATGCAACAGAGAGGGAGGAACCTCTACATGGGAGGCCATGTATAATATTTTGGAGGAAAAGCAATCAAGGATTTTGGAAACGAAGATTACAGTTGACAGATGTGGTTCCTCGGAAGCTTCCATGTTAGAGACGACATGCTCATTTTTGCACCACATAGCCATGCGCACAAAGATAATCCCTTATACTGGCATGGTTAAATGGGTTATTGATGAAGCCGACATCTCAGAAAGAGAATTCAAGATAGGAACCCAAAAGGTTATGGGATCTTTTACCCCAGACAAACTATGACTTATGTACCACCTACTAGAGCCACAAGTCATCTACAACAGGCAGTTCGTTGAGAAGTTTTCCAAAGAGAACGACGACTTGACAGACTGCACCCGAACCTAGTCAAATAACGAGGAAAAAATCAAGAAAGACAAAACTGGTTTTCCCAAGAAGTTGAAGTAGATATCCTCTCGTTGGCCAGATGGTTTTTGGAGGAAACAATTATGTATATCAGGGTTTTTGGTAGCATCACCTCCCCACATGTCCTCCCATACTATGTTCCAGACAAATTGATGTCTAGAGAGATATTCCCTTTACAGTGTGGAGCATTTGCATTATAAAACCTAGGGCATGCATTTATAGAAGTAGAGAACATGCTATCTTTGTGATTACCTAAATTCCCTAGAAGGCAATATGACTCGTTCGACACTGTCGAAAATTTCACCACTTTGGTGAAAATAAAAGTATTTAGTAATGAGGGAGATGCCTTTAATGACATATTTTTGTAGAAAAACACCTTCACAGAGATGAAGCATATGGCACAATTACTTTTTGACCGCGAATACCTAGAAAACTTTTACAGTTACAGAGAAAGGAGGTTAGCAAAGGTCCCATTGGACCAATTATTGATTGAACTAATAAGGGAGCCTACTCCCGGTGTGATTATTGAAGGTGACTTCAAAGAAAATTCTAAGACCGATTCTGGAGCAGAATCCCAAGAGAAATCTACCAAGGAATCACAAAGTCATCACAAAATGGGAAAAGTAGAAGCATGGAGTCGGTAAAGGATACAACCCAATCTACAAAGAAGATAGCTGAAGAAACTTCAGTCAGCAAGCAGGCTGAAATCCATGCCACCTCCACATAGCCAATAAACCCCTGGTAATTGATTTAGAGGAAGAGTGGGACAATTTTAATAAAAGTCTCAACATAGAGGAACAAACGCCAAAGTTGCAAACTCCACAACAGAAAATAACTCATGAAATTACAGCAGAAAATACTTTAAATACACAAGAGGTAGAACACATCCCTGTTATCCCCAACTCCGAAATAGTTTTGAGAATGGAAGAAATTCCCCCTCTAGATGTGTTTTATAGCCCACAACATAAGGCTATGGTGAAAAGACAAAGAAAGAAGAGGAAGTTGGACTCTATAGCTCCTACTACCCCTGAAAATGAGCCAATGGATGTTCTCTGGAAAGACTCACCCATTGACCCATCCGCCAATCTTACTAGACTCTCACAGTTTATAGGTGGTTACGCTACAATGACCATGGCAAAGAAACAAAAGTACAAATTTTGCTTAGAGAAAAAGAAGATAAAACAATGTCGCTTAAGCAACAATTACAGCAAACAAAATTTGACCAGAAGGCAGAGATACAGTTAGCTAAGCTACAACAGGAATTCGAGCTGATGCAAGTAGAACATATAACCAGCTTAGCTGAGAAGGAAGCACAAATATAGGAAATAACTGATCTACACAAAGATGATCCAAAAATTGATCAGTTTTTTATCGAAGCACTCGGTCTTAACTCCCAACTGATGCACCATAAAGAATTATTGTGCCAAACGATTTTGCAATGGAGATTTTATTGCGAAACAAGCGACAAATTGACAATTCAAGTCATGGAGATGAGACTTGAACATGATGAGATCTTTAAAAAGGTCTTCGATTTTATAACCTGACAGAATACAGAAGAAGGGAGAAAAGTTGACTTGCCTAAACTAGAAGAGTCGCATAAAGAAATCCTATTTGTGGGTTGGGATTCTCGTCTTAAAGAAGCAGAAAAGGCAACAACAGATGCGGCAGCAACAACAAACAGTCTCATAGAGAATATCAATGAAAATTTACATAGTGGTAACCTTGTGGCAGAGTCCATTCTAGGTTTCCTTCCTAATGAAAAACAACTTGAACTACAGTGGAAACAGGCAATAGAAGAAAAAGTAGAAATGATAAGGCAAATGACCAGTTTAAACTGGGAAGCATATTGGCAACATTTGGTAAAACCTCATAGCCAATGGATGACCCTACGACAACTAACCTCTTCTACGAAGAAAATGGCGCTAGCACTGACTGATGTTGTATTCACTAGACAGTTGAAAGCTGAAGTTGGCCAACCAACACAGCTCAGGCCCATGATGGACATTTGCGATCAGAAGGATCAAATGCAGGATATCTAGTCACCATGTTTATTTCTATTTTGATTTTATTTTTTCATAATGTGAGGTAGGTCGTTTAAACCTCCTCAACTATTTTTGTATTAATCTATTTTTAGTTTTATAGTTTAAGTATTTAAACCCCTCTCATGCATTTAGAGAGGGGTCCATGAATTTTATCAGAAACAATCTTCAAAACATGCACTTTTGTCCCTTTGAAGAAGTTTTTGGTGAAATTAATGGAAATGGATTTCTTTTTATCTGATTTAGCATCTTCTACTGAAATTGCACTTTTGTACTCTTAGATGGTGTTGAATGAACTGAGGATAGATCAATACTGCTGAAACACATGACGAGGACGTATTATAAATGGTACTTTTATCTCGTAATCCTTTTTACTTATGTATTAAGTAATGAATTCTTTTCAAATTGTTTATGTATGAAAGTTTGAATCTTGATTTCCATTATTGCACTTCTGTATGATGATGATCTATAATTTATGTTGAATATATGAATAATTCTTTATGTGATATACCTTTCAAAATCATTTCGGCTAACTTTTTATATGAAATGATTATTGTTAAAACGAATTTATTTCTCATCGCAATTGAATGATCTTCATTTCCAATTGCTTTCAGACATTATTGTAGATCGCATACGTTAATTTAATCCCAAATATATTTATAATTAGATAGTGTTTAAATTAGGATAAAATGCATGTGATTTCTGTTATTTTAGATTATATTACTTTTAGCTCAAACATTACTTCAAAACATCACATATCACCCCATTAGCACAATCATTAAATAGATTTGGAAACTAGTCCCATTATCCCTAGTAAGAGCCACTACTCCAAACGAAAAAGGAGCTACCAACCAAGGTTCGGACTGGATGGTTTTCCCCCATGTTGAAGCAATGATTTTTGAGGCTTCAACAGGTGTTCAAATCATAAAATCGTTAGGGTATTCACAAGAATCTAAGGATACATATATATCTTCTAGTACACCATCAGGTTTGATTATAGATCTATCTGCTAATTGTAACAATGTAGGTGTATATTAAAGATTTGAAAGTTTTAATTGATTCATAGTTTGTTTACTCATGATGTTTATAGTTTCTCCTAGATCAATCAATGTATTTGGGATATCTACACCATTGATGTGTGTTTTCACAATGGGACTTCCTAGATCAAGATATTTTTGAATTGTTATCTTACCCATCATGATATCTACAATTTTTCCAACTATTTGGATTCTTTTGACTTGTTTTCTTTTTCTTCCTGGCCTTTTTATGCTCAATTCCCTAAATGTTTTTGCAAAAAATGGTATTTCCTTAATTCCTTGTAGTAAAAAAAAAAAATATGCAAACATTCTTCAGTTCATCTAACATGTCATAATCAGGTAATAAAATATGTTTTTCTACCCCTTCATCAATTTTTAATCTCTCAGGAAAAAGTGGTTTTGAAACAAATATTGAAGGTTGTTCCATAATAGGAGTTGAGTTATTTGAATGTGTTGGAGTAAATTTTTTTTGAGTTTTTTCTTTTTTCATTAAGAGACTTCTCTTCTTTAGAGATCTTTCCTTTTTCACTTTCTTGAATAACAACTGAAGGGGACTTTTTCTCTAATATTCTACCAGATCTAAGTTGAACATTGTTTAGATCTAGTCGAGTTATCATGTAAGTTTGAAAATATTGTCCTTCCATATTGTAAATAGGTTGTGATTTTTTATTATTGTTCATATTTTGGAGTGGTTGGGCAAGATATTGGTTTGGTCTTTGAGGAAATGGTACTGAAAGTTGTGGATTGAAATTCTGAGGTTGAGTGTTTTTAACAATCTGAGGATAATATTGTGGAGGAAAAGTAGGATATGATTGTTGAAAATGTGTAAATTGAGGATATTTTGGGTACTTTCCATAAGTATTTTTCCATCCTTGTGACCAAGGTTGTGGCCAAGATTTCCAAGGCATTAGGGCAGTCTAATTACTTTTTTATGATTGTGCAAATGGTTGAGTGCTAAAACCTTGAGCTGTATTTGGTTGTGGATTCTACCAGGGTCTTTTAGCAATAAAACAAGGAGGGTCTACTTGATTTGGTACTCCTTCTTCTTGATAGACAAATTTAAGACTTGGTATTCAGGGAAGTTATTTGTATCATGATTTTCCACACATATAACACAAGTTTCTACACTCTTTATATCAAGAGGACATTCTCTAAAGGCATGTTTCTTTCTGCACTTAGGGAAAAAAATGCACAATGCAACATTTTTATATTTTTGCTTGTTTTATATTTTAAGGGTGTCAATTTGTTCACTAAGACTCACTAAAGTATTTGTTCTAAAATTTTCAAGCAAATTTCTTAATTCTTCTCTACTTATTTTCCCAGCTGTAAATCTATTAATACTTGGTAAAAGAGGATCCCTTGGATTTTTCCCACTTCTTGCTTTGCCTCTTGAAATGTGTATGCATAACTCACAAATTTCTCTTAGTGATAATTGATAAATGTCTCCCTTACCCATTAGATTAATAAGATCAATCCACTCATCTCTAATGGATTTAAATAAAAAAGCTTTCAAAGTTTCCTCATCTAGATTACTCATTTTTTCCCTTTCAACATTATAAGCAAATATTTCAATGATGTCTTCAAGATTTTCATCTTCTTTCTGTACCATTTCAAATACTTAATCCTTAATATTATAAGGCATACAATAGTCCTTATATTTCTCTAAGAATGTAGTTTTCATTTGTTCCCATGTTCTTATGGAGTTTATTCCTAAACTCATAAACCATTTTAATGTTACATCTTTAAGGGTTGCAGGGAATAATTTCAAATTTTGAGCATCATGTAGATAATCATATGATCTACACAAGACTTCAAATTAAAAGAGAAATGTTTCAAGATCTTAACTCCTTAGTCCATGAAAGTTTGGAAGGATAGAGGGTGAGATATTTTTCATTGTCACAGTTGTATCCTCATCGAGGATCAGAAATCCAAAGGGTTTTGGATTTATATCTTCTCCTCTCCCTCTTCCTCTTCCTCCCCCTCCTCCACCTCCCCTATTTCCTCCTCTTCCTCCTCCAATCCTAGGTTGTTCACCATTTGAATTATGTATCTCTCATTCCCCTTCTCCAGCCATTGTAGATTCTTCAAAACTAATATAGGGTTTTGTTTCCAAAATTGGGTCTTTAGTTTCCTCTAGTTCCTCTGGTTCTTCTAGCAATGGTTTGATAAAATAGGTTTCTTCTTCCTCTTCTTCAGTAGGATCTTCCAGCTCTTAAGCTAGAAGTTTTTCTCCAGTTGAAGATAGGAAAACTACTCCCATTGTTGGGGATATGCCACCTTCTTCTTCTATTATGCCTTTTGTTGATGAAGTTGGTGAATCTCTAGATTGGATTTCAGATATTAATACCTTAGGGAATTTGTGTATGCCTTCTATGGATGGAATTTGAGTTTGTGTGGGTGGTTTGGCACTATGAGGTCATGGTGGCGTGAGTAATGTTGTTGGAATTAAACTCTTACTTCTATCTATAAATCTACCCCTAGAGTCTCTTTCCCTATGCATATCATGTTTTTTTTTTTAATTTATCAAAATGAAAAAGACTAAGACTTCTATTTACACTTTCCCAACAATGACACCAAAATGTTTGTCAATTTAATTGTCTTAAATTGTTACATGAATTATCGACCAGATTTGGTAATCTTGTGAAGTGCAAGTGCAATACATATGCTAGAAGTCCTTTTATTAAATCAGATTATTAGTGTGCATGATTGAGTTATTGAAAGTTTACTTCTAAGGATGTAATTTATTCCTATCTTACTCTTCAAAGAAAAATGAATTTAACACATTAAATATTCCTACTTCTTTCTAATAAAATAAAAAATGCTCTTCACACTTGCAAAATGAAACTTAAAGAAAACTCACATTATCACATTAAGAAAACTTAACTGATCTATTGCAACACAAATTTAATCTAAAAGAAGAATCATTCATCTAACATTATAACATCCTTTGTATAAAAAACAAAAATGAAATTAACTTCTATTCAAAATGAAAATCGCATATTTACTTATTATCAATCATTCATGCTTTGAAATGAAAATCATAAAGAAATCACACATGCTTTGAAATGAAATATTGTAAAATGAAACTATAAAGAAATCTATCAACTCTGAAATGAAACACTCTGCAATCATAAGGAAATATATGAAAAGGAATTACATTATCATTAATGTGATTATACATCAACTTGAAAAAGGAACGAATAATGAAATATTTCTATCGTTATCTGAATGAAATCAAGACTGCAAATAAATTCTAAAACATATGAATAACTATAAAAAAATTCTAAAGAAAAGATATGTGAATGGAGAACCTTCACTGTTTGTAGTGGCCCTCCACAAACAAGTGGTCATAGAACTTCAATCGAACAGTCAGGTACACATTGGAACTTGAAAGGATTTTCTTCATTAATAGAGTAAAAACAGAGTTTTAAAACATCATTGTCACATACATTAAAATCAACCTTTTGTTCATGTTTGCTACACGGTATTTATAAAATGTCATGTCAATAATTGTTCAAGGCTTTTACACCTACCTTAGATAACAAAATTATAAATTAATCTTCTAACAACTATCGAGATATCGTTGCTCATGATTTTCTATTTGGCAAAGCAAATCGTGAAGCATAGGAATTTTGGACTCTCGCTTGTTCAGCAACCACGTTGACTTTATCCTTTGACCACACAATCGAACAATCCTTTTGATGATCTGGTTCAGATGAATAGGGGGAAATTGTTAAAGGGGTCAATCTCCACCCGTCCATATCTTTCTCCTCTTAGTTGGCACCTCTGATCCTGGTAAACCATGGAATTGACTACAGAAATAGAGATTACTTGCAGAATCATGCGAATTCGGTAGCTAATACAAATATTAACTCAATAATAAGGAACATTATAAAATATGAAAGATAATACAATTAAATAACTTACCATGTCAAAAACCTTGTAGTTTGATGCCTATTGAGTTGATGATGATGGTCAAGGAAAGGAAAAATAGGTAAGGGAGAGTGTCAAAATGAAGCAATCATGAGGCTCAACAAATGGGTTACATATATTGTTGCTATTGCTATTATTTTGCACGTCACTGATTTACTGCATTATATTGTTCCATTTTTCAAATTAGTTTCATTTTGATTCTTGGTTTGGTAGTGGTAGTGATCTAAGATTCTATCCTAGATACTAGGATAATGGAAAAACAACATGGTGTCAGAGGATGTTTAAGCTACTTTGATGAATAGTGAATCAGAAAGTGCACAATGAAGTACAACTTAAGAGGGAGTTGGTCACATTGTAGGTGGAGGGGTCACTACAATGTCAAAGTTGCAGGTTTGTCTCCAGTATGAGGATAGTTTGGAAAGGATTACAACTATATCCCATGGAAGGAAAGGATAAGGTTGGTCTTGCAGGTCAATAAGATTTGGGAATTCACCGAGAAATCCATCAAGAAGCCAACGGACCCTAAGGAGATGGAAGTGTATGAGGACTTGGATACGAATACAATATTGAACATCCTAGATGGTGTGAAGGAGCCCCTAATACCTCATTTGTCCAAGAAGAACATTGCACATGAGATGTGGATGGATCTTCAAAATTTGTTCCAAAATAAGAATGAGACCCAGGTATCAGTTTTGGAGGATAAGTTGAAGTCCAATAAGATGATGCAAGGTGAAGAAGTGAATTTGTATCTGACAAGTTTGTCTAAGGCCAAAGATGAGCTTGTTATCATTGGTGTGACTATTTCAGATTTTGATATGGCGAGGATTGCTTTAAAAGAGTTCACCAAGGAATGAAGCCATTCATCAAGGAAATTGCTAGACAGAAGTTTCCAAACTAGAATAGGATGTGGGATGACTCCATTTAGGAGGAATTGTGAGACGAGGATCTTCATTCGAAGATGAAAGCCTCAAATGATGATGTGGTTCTTGCAGCATCAATGAAGGGAAAGAAGAAGAAGGACTTGAGTAAGATCAAGTGTTTCAACTCTGGTGAGATGGGTCATTTTTCATCGAGATGTCCAATGAAGAAGAAGATGGGAGATGATGAGAAGAAGAAATGGAAGCATGTCACCAATTTTTCCACTTCTACTAAGATAGATTCTCTCACTAGGAGATTGGAGGAGGAATTTGTCATGATATGTCATTTCTCTCAGGGTACCATTGATGAGGCTACATGGTACATGGATAATGGTGCATTGAAACATATGATAGGCTCATAGGAGGTATTCGAGACTCTAATTGAGTGGGACTCAAAGTTTCACATGATGTTGGGTGACGAGAGTTAGAAGGAGATCCAAGGATCATGAGTTGTGTCATTTATGATGGAGTTAGGATAGGTGATGCGAGTCCAAGATGTATTTTTTGTACCAAGACTTAGATATAGCATGATATTTGTCTAAGAAATCAAGAGAAATAGTTTGCAATATTTTTCCAGAGTAGAAAGGCAAGACTCTATCCCAAATGCTCTAGCTCCATAGGTGTGGGGATTGGAGTTAGAGATCACAGTATATATAGGCTAACAGGAAAGCTTATAGATCATGGGAAGGAGAAGAAGGAGGACCAAGTGTAGGTTCCAAAGAAGAAGGTGTAGGTGCATGATTTAGAGGAGCAGGTATAGGTTCCAAAGAAGAAGATCCAGGTTCCATAGGCTTTGAGGGAGTCAAGTTCTAGAGGAAGTTTTCAAGTTCAAAGGGAGACTTTGTAGCCCAAGAAGAGGTCATGGTCATTGCAGAGAAAGGGTGCTCCTAAAACTGCTAAGAAGGAATCATGGAGAGAGTGGAAGACATTTCAAGAGAAGAAGAAGAAGTGGGATGATTATAGTGATAATGACACTTCTAAGAGAGGCTTAGTTCATTCTATAGGTATTTTTGTAGTTGTGAGCACCAGGAGTTGGGTGAGTGTTGCGAGCAGTGATGATGATGATGAGCTACTTCCTAGTCTTGGAAGTACCTCCCTCGCTAAGAGGAAACGTTGATTTTTGATAGCTTGGGAGGTACTTCAAGCCTTAAGGTTCAAGGTTTGGAGGTTGGAGTGCCACAATAGGGAATTGTGGCCTTGGAACCCAAGGTGTGGGCTTTGAACCCAAGCATGTGGGTGTGAATGCATGAGGGCTACTAGAAATGTGAGGGATGGATATGATAGAGGACGTTGAGACGAATCCAATACAATGAAAATAATCGAATTTCGAGTTGTCTATGTGGAGATATTAATTTTTAAATTTAATAGGTGGCCTTCATTAAGTTCGACCTAGTGGTTGGAGGCCTTATGGTTGCTAGACAAGCCATATTTGTGCAATTCGCTGGAGCCTTTCTATTGTGTATAAATAGAAGGCTAGTTTGGAGTCAATTGAACACATCTAGGAGTAAGCAAATCAAAGTAATATTTCTTTGTTTTGGGTTGCAGATCAAGCAAAAAATACAATGAGGTAGAAGGATTCATTTTGGGTTTGTTTAGGGTTGTTTTGCCTCTCCAGTGTATGTCGATAGGTGTATCATCCTAATTTTTCTAGGATGCAGTCAAGGGAAGGTACAATGAAGTCTTGGGGCTAGTATTGGATCAGAAATGCAGGAGTTTGCAATAGTCTTTAGATCTATTGTAAATCTCTAACCAAGACTGTTCATATCCAAATTAAGTTCATAGAACTCATGGTCAATAATAGTTGAGAAAATGTATCATTGGTCTCTTCTTGTTGATACTTTTTGCTAGGTGGATGGGAGTCGAGTGTGGATAGTAGTATTGGGAACCTTGTGGATTGTTGGAGGGTAGCATGTAGGTGAGCCAAAATTATCCCTAGAACAATATACTTGGACAACTATGAGTTGTGTAGTCTAAATAGCTCCTTAGTGAACAAAGGAGGATACTAGAGGAGGAAGTTCGGAGCTCAAGGATTGGCCAACTAGAGGAACAGTTTTGACAACCTGTGTTCATCATTGGAGAAGCGGCATTTGGTGGTGATACATGGTAGCCATCTTACCCTATGTTAATCTTCATAGAGAAACAATGGAAGGCTATAGTGGGAATAAGACCTCGAGTAACTGAGGAGCAGCAATGGGCAATGGGAGTTGTTCACAAACGGAGTTGTGAACAACTCAAATGGAGTCTTGATGTGTTGATGTGTAGATGGAATTACAATCAATGTGATAGCAGGTGGAGTCATGTTCAGTGGCCATATAGACTTGGTTAATTGATATAGGCAGAGGTGTGATTGATGCATATCGGGAGCGAAGGACCGGTAGGACAAGATACATCATAGAGCCTATGATTGTGTAATAGATCAACAATATTGTCATTATATCTTGTACTAGTGATGTATGGGGACCATTATCCCTAGTATAGGAGCCCTAGAAAATTTTATTATAAGTTGATAATAACAACGTTGGGTTACATATATTGTTGTTATTGTTCTTATTGTGCACATGATTGATTTACTGCATTATAATGTTCCGCTGTGCAAAGTAGCTTCATTTTGATTCTTTGTTTGGTAGCATCAATGATCTGAGATTCTACCCTAAACATCAGGATTGTGGAAAAACAACAATTTTAATTATCCTTCCGAACATAACTTAATTAATAATATATTGTTTGAGTTTCTCTTTGACTTGCATTGCATAATTATATTAGGTAGCACCCGTACAAGATTTTGGGTAGGCCTAGAAAACTCAATAGCCTTTGGCGAAGAAAACACCACACACTCCATGTGCCACACTTTAGCATCTCTCACCCTAAGTTGTAGATCCACACTCACACCAAGAAGGTGAATTAAAAGCACCTTGCTACAAAACATTTAATGCATTGTATGCTAGCTTTTACACCATCATATATTTTGGTTTAGATCTAATGTGTAAAACCCAACATATAAAGTATTAAATACCTTGTGGCCATGTGTTTATTGATTTCCCACCAAGAATGCCAATTATTACCACAACCACTATACATATACATCAACAACAATACAAAACATGTCAAGAAGACCAATCATGATTGATGATGATGGAAACAAAGCACCTTTAGCAACTAAATATTGATCTTCTAACTAAAATATACTTAATCTCTATTTTATGTCTCACACTAAACTTAACAAAGAATAAGTTATAAAATAGTTCATTATTCTCTCTTCTATTTCATGCTCTCTTTCATTAAGTAGCACAAAATTGTGTAATAATAATACAAACATTGTGATGCTTCTCTTCAATTTTGTGTCAATATTATTATTTACTTCATTTTTTAACATGTTGACACCGACATAACTTGATTCAATTTTTTAAAAGTTTTTCTAAAATTTTCATCTTGAGATCAATTCATACAAGAAATATGGGAAGAGTGTCTCCCATTTGAAGTTGAGATAGGCAATGAACTTGTACTTGGTGTGGAACTTGAACTCTGAATTATAAAAGAGATATGATATGGAGTGCTCCTCCGATAGTAAACATGATCCATGTGTTTCTTCATATATGCATAAATAAAGTGTTAGTGGGACATGGCTTGGATGGGGTTAGATCTAAGGGTGTGTAATAAATTCCTTAAGAACCATGCAAAATTTCTAATAAAAAGTTCAAAACACCTCTAATTTTCATAATGGATGGAAGATTATCTCAAATTGTGAGGATCTTTAAATGGGCAATAACATCTACCACCAACCCATAATATTTTGAATAAAAGGACGAGAGGTATTTTTGTTTCAATCTAGTTTCCATACTACATAACATACATATATGTTGATCGTAATATGCAAGATGAAGTGAAGGTTATTTGAGAGATGATGCCTAAGATATATTGAAATGATGATATAATCATTTTTCAGTAATAATGAAGACATCAATAAAGTTTAAAAGAAAAGACTATTTTGGCGGAATTCAAGTACACCATAGAGATGTTATGCAAACCGACGCGATACTCACTTAATGATATCTATTTTAGATATGCTAGTATCAAGAATAGAAGCATTAGGTGGTGATTAATATCAAGTGAAAAGAGTGTTAAAAAAGCACGGTAACCTTTGTACAACAAGGTTGTCAATAGATGTTATGCATACCAACTCCATACTCGATATCTATTTTAGATATCCTAGTATTAAGAATAAAAACATTAGATGGTGATCAATATCAAGTGAAAAGAGTGTAAAAAAACATGACAACCTTTGAACAACAAGGGTGTTAATAACCCCACTTGACCATATGCATGAACACAACATGACATTACTACTTACTAAAACCAAAATTAGCTAAGTAATCAAATCCATGGTTTTAATATTTAGTATTGATATTAGTTTTTAATATTAGCTATTTATATTAATATTTATTAATAATAGATGCATTATATCAAAGTTTGTTATTGCCATTCCCGGAATTGAATTTGGGTAGCGAGGATCCCAATTAATTCTCCAAATCACAAAAAAAACCCAATTGACAATAATAATTTTTAAATAATTAGAATAAATATTATAATTAGTTTTTTAATGTTTAATACTAATAAATATTAATAATGTTAGTTGATTAATAAGTTATAATGGTCTTTTATAGTTTTTTTATATGTTGTGTTTTTTTTATCTTTTAATTTCGTCTATTTTTGGTTTCTGTCTTATCTTTTAATTTGAGGTCATTAATTTTATGGTAGACTTTTTGGGCTTTTTGTTCATCTTTGCCAAATTTTCTCTTGTTCTATTTAATTTTAAATTTTTATGATAGACATTTTTTGATATATTATATTCTCTTTTCAACATTAATAAAATTTAACCTAAAATCCATTTCACCTTAAAAAAAACCTTAAAAATAATAATCATATTCTATATTAATCTATTTCATTATTATCTATTAAATATTTTCCATTATATATATATATAATATATATAATATATATATATATTATCTTTTTCATCGAATATTTCCATAGTAATTAAATTATTTGGCCCTGAATTCATTTTTTTATCCATTCAATCCCTAAATCAATATACTTATACTTCGACCAAAAGAACATTTCAAAACTTTTGGCCGAATAAAATCTAGTTGACCAAAAAAACCAACATTTTATAACTTTCAAAAATTAATAACAAAATGGTTAAATTCAAGTTCTATTTTAAACCTAGGAAGGAAGAACTTTCCTTTTGGAAGAACTTTAATTTTCTTCCAAAAAAGATTTGGCAGACAAAGCAAATATTGACAATAGTGTGAAAACAGAGTTTTTTTTTGTCATTCCATACCTTTAAGATGAGGTAGTTGGTGAATAAAATGAATAGTGTATAGTGTATAGGTCCCAACAATAGTGTAGAGGTCCCAACAATCTTAAAGTATCTTCAAGTTGGACAAACCAACATTATTGGAGATGGATGTTATCAATTTGGGTTGTGGTTGTTATCAATCTTCTATATTATAAAGGTCTCTTTGTTCATACCGTATTGGATTTTAAAATATATATATATATATAAAGGTGACTTTGTTCGTACTCATGTAAATTTTTTAAAATATTAAAATAACAACAGAAGTGACTCTGAAGAGTTCAAGAACCAATTGAGTTGAGTGTATAATAAAGGTATGTTATACCGGACAAGCATTGACACCCTTATTCGTGTGCACTTTATACTAAAGTGAACATATTTTTTTATCCAATTAAGAAATGTGTTTCTAATTTTTTAATATTTTGTTTTATATATTTGTTTTTTTCTTGGAAATTGTATTTAGTTTTATATATAATCTCAAAATTATATATATATTATATATATATATATATATATATATATATAAATAAAATATGATAATTATAATGAATATTAGTTTTTCTTAATATTATTTAGATTATTTTTTTTGAATAATATTTAAATTGATTTTATTGGTTAAGAGTTTTAATATATATATATAATATATATATATAAAAAGTTTAATTATTCCAAAAAATATTAGCAAAGCGAAAATCTATTTTCTTAAACACCACTAACTAATCACTTAAATAATATAATATTTATTTAAATAACATTAATAAATCTATTTATATTCATAAAAGTCACACATGATAATTATCTTTAATAAATTTTATCACCTCAAAGAAATTTGAAAATAAATATATAAATATTTAATAATAATAATATGTAAATAATTATTTTCATTAGTTAAAAAATATTAGACATTTGAAATTACCTATTATTGAATAGCTTGCTAAAAGTTATAAAGAAAAAATATATGGATTTGAACTTCATCATCATAAGAAATTTTTAAATATGTTGAATTGATTAAGTTATGAATATTTATTTCTTTTATTAGGCGATGATTTGCTCTAAATATTAAATTTTAATTTGTTCGATAAAGTTAAATTTTTGTATTATATTTAATTGTTTGATAATCATTTTTTTATTGATGTGACCTAACTTGCATTAATTTGATTTTATAAACCTTGATGCAATGATGAAAGTAAATATGAAGATTTACCATGAGCATCTAGATTTTTGGGGTGGGATCCCTTATTCCACGAGTAGGGAGACACCTAGCCCCTCATAACCCACTTTAGCATGTTCTCCTAAAGGCTACAATCAACCTTGCCATTGTGTCCTTAGACATGCACGGGAAATGCATGAACATAATAGCAATTAACCCCAACCCTGCCTAAAATGAAAAATATTTCTTGATGGTAGCACTAGCCATTTCTAAAGAGCTTAAATCCTTGGAGCCTCTCAATAATGGATGTAACTCTATCCAGCGATTTGATGTCACTTCCTTGATTAATAATTGAGGCCTTGGCCATAATGATCATTCTTAGCCACAATGATCACCCTCATATTTTTATTGTGATGCTCTATAGACTTTGGACCTCTTTCTAGTGTTGTTATAAATGTGGAGGTTCTTTCTTAAACCAACTTACAATTTTGACAGTGTAGTTATTTTACTATGTTTGTGAATGTTGGATTAATGGTCCACTGCTTGTATTAAAACATTGCCTATGTTGTTTATTTTAATAGTCAAAGGAAGTTATCAATAAATAAATAAATAAAAATTATGGGCACATAAGCATGAGCATTAATGAAGCAAAATAGAATGTAAACATGCATGAATTAATCTGTAAAATTGTTAAGAACTTTATGGAAATATAAGGTGTAGGTGGTTTTGAAACATCTAATGTGATGTATACTACTCTTTGAAAGGGCGAGGGAGGACAAGACAATGATTAATCATATGGCATGTCCTATGATAGGCTCGTATCATTTCTAGTGTACACATGGACACATTTTAGTCACATTCTAATCACATTTTGGTTATATAACTATTGATGAGGTGACTATTTGTCTTCTTCATTATAGGCACACTAATTGGGATCTCTCAATGATATAAAAACTGCAAGCAGATGGTAGAGTATGCACATATATGCCAGAGTATTTGCATGGATGTTAAAATGAGGCTAACATAAGCCTTGGAACTTTGCGTGCACATGGTTATCTACATCAAATGCTATAGAGGAAAGGGTGTCTTCTTTCTAGCATGTGTCATGTTGTGCACCAAATACGTACAATTGCACTAGGATATCATCTTGTTTCATATTTCCGACTTAAAGAATCACATGGTCGACAGTCAAATACCATTATATTCATTTTTAGTTTTTTTTTGATGCAACATTTCTCAAGCAACTCGCAAGCAAACTTCTTTCAAATTGTTGGGATCTCAATAACCTTTATTGCGATTTTCCATATAACTAGCTAGAAAGCAATAATTACTTTTATTTTTTAAGTGGTTTGATGTATTCCTCAACTATTCCTGCAAGGATTGTCAAGGGAAGTAATAGACAACCATAAGGAGGCCACCCGTTCTAGCACATTAATTGTTGGAATTGTGACATCCCCATTTCCATCAAAGAGAGGAATTTGATCACATGCAATGATGATTATTTGGGTCATATTTAATTTTTGATTGGTTCCATCCGATAATGATTAGTCACATAGTAATTCCACCAAATTGTCATACAATTTTTTAATTTTGTTATATTTCAAAAATATTTTCTTTTGAACAAAAAACACCACAAATTTATATTTGAAATAAATCATACAATAAGACATATCTGTAATCCATCTATATCCAATAACAACCTTCGCACTCGATCATAATTATTTCTTTTAACTTTTATTCCAATTAAATATAAATACAAATACTAATAAAAATAAAATAATTAAAATAAAATCAATATAAAATTGCATAATTCAATATAAAATTCAAAATTTTAATTTAAGACAATCAATATATACCTTAAAATAATAATAAATATTCTAATTATACATATTCCAACCTGTACAGTACTTACTATCCAACTGTTATATAGATATTGTTTGTCCACACTTAATTAAAAAACATTAAACTATTTCAAGGATCATAATGAAAATGTAAGAAAAGTCCACTGAATACTTTATGAAGATAAGGATGAAATTCATTTAACTAAACCTAGACAAATCGAAGGATTCTCTATTATCTTCATCATACTTATCTGCTTGGACTTCCAATGATTGTTGATGGTAATCTTATAATTTTGTACATCACTGTTCATCAACTTTTCTATGTATCGTTTAGACACGTAAGCGTGATGACTAAAATAAATATTAATCATATTTCCTTCTAATTGGTAATCATATTTTCAATTTCACATGCCTTCTAATTACTAATCATATTTTCAATTTCACATGCCTTCTAATTATTTATACCTCCTCTTATTAATTAATTGGTTATAAAATGTCCACATACGATTTGATTTTTTCAAAATTCTTACTGATTGGTAATAGAATCTGCCCCTCATGCCGAGGAAGGTCCGGGGGCAGGTAAGATGACATGGATTTGGCTGGACTCCACAGCCAAAAAGGGTTATATAAATATATGGGTTAATATCATATATTTTCATAGATGATATTTGATTAAAATAAATAATTTAAATCGGTGTGAAAGATAAATTTATAATATGTGGAAATATTGACGTAACATGTAAGTATAGGTTATAAATAATAGTGGATTAAAAAAATAATTTTAATTATTTAAATGGGTGTGAAAGATAAATTTATATAATAATTATGAAGTATTGACATCAGCCATAAATATGCAATTTATTTTAATTAAATTAATTTAAATTAATTTATTCTATTAAGTATTTAAATTAATGAATATAAATTTTATGATGAAATGACATAAAATATTTAAATAATTTATTTGAATGTATGATTAAATGATAGTGTAATGGTTGTGTAAATTGAGTGTTATGTGTGAGCAGGTCCATTGTTTAAATATTTTTGTTTAAATCTTTTCGGTTCTTTGTGTTTGCAAAAGGGAGTATATGTAGTGCCTAAAGGTTATAGTATTAGTGAGTAGAATCGACCCGTGTCACGTGAGTATTAGAATGACTTAATTGATGATTCCTCTAGATTATGTCACAAGATTCGTTAAAATTTAACCTTGAGGTTCGAATTTTGGCGAACCTCAAAAAAAAATTGAGGTTCGACAAACCTCATAGTTGTTGACTAAATTCATAAATCAAAATTCATAACTTCATGTCACAACTCAAACTTGTAATTTATCCTTATAATTTCTATGTCCGTAATAGCAATTTTAATGTTTATTAATTTTGATTTCTTAATATTTTATATATATAAACCTCATCAAAAAATTTGACCTCTAATCAAACCCAAGTTACTATTGACATTTCCTTTGGATATTAAAAAAAAAATCATATATTCATAGTTTTATAACCAATGTCAATATATATTAGTTTCGAAATGCACTATTATATAATAATAAATTTATAACAACTTCTATAATTAAAAATAAATTAAATAATAATAATTTAAATTAATTAATGTATACTTAAATAATTATATGATATGAAAATATCCCCAATTTAAGAACCAATTATATTAATAATTTGTAAGAACTATTTCTAATTGTACCGAAATAAATTGAAGGACGAGACAGATTCTGAAATGAGATTAAGAACGTCAGAAAAATTGCTGACTATCATGATATCATGACATTTGTTGAATTATGTTGGCCTTGTAAATGGAATTTTATACTTCAAATTTTAAAATTAAATGGTTAGTTTATTTGATATCAAATAAAATTTATTTATTTGATAATGAAATTATTTAAATTTAAATGGTACAATTGCCATTATTCATTTCATATAGGAGTTATATAATTCGTAATTTCTTTAAATTTTGTCATATGTTAATATGTTTTTTGAGGATAGAATTTGGGGAATTAAACGTGTTAGTTATCATTAGAGTTAATGTCTTTTTTACCTTAATTTAAATTATTATTTTATATATCGTTTTTATTAACTAGAAAAGATATAAGATAGATTATTAAAAATGGGCGGGAAAAAATTATGTATGTTAAAATGTCATAAGTTTATTAAAAAAATAAGGGAAAAAGTTCTTTGTCAATTATGGATGTCTCTCATTTATAGGAGAGTGGATTGACAAGTTTTATGTAAGCTTTAAAGGAGGGGTGAATAAAGGCTAAAACATTTTTACAACAAATATGTTTTATTTGCTCCTAATTAGGGTGTTAGGCAATGTGGTGTTGGAGGTTGGGGGCGAGGCTGTCACCTTGCCACTTCCCACAACATTTAAAAGGGGAGTGGCATGGCCAACCCGCCCCATGCATAACACATGCAGATTGTTCCTACCTCATTCATTATGATGTTAGGTCTTTCTCTGATCATTTGTTCTATGAGGAGAGACCCCAATCTTCAGATTTTATGGTGTGCCTAGACTCCTTACACATCGTTGGTGGGACAATTCTCCCAACTATTTGACAATAAAGGGTCTGTATGCAGCGTGAAGATCCATGGAAAAATTCACAACCTTTTCCTAATACAAGGTTGTTTACCTATGACAATGAAGTGGAAGTGACCCGGGTTTTCATGCATGCCTAATTTCTCATCGGAGTCTAGAGAGACTTGCTACTCACATGGGATGTTGGATATTGGACCAAAGTTAGTATTGGGGGCACATAGACTTCATATTATGAGACTCTGCAGATTCCACTAGTGTTGGAGGTTGAAGCTGCTGGTGGAATCATCTTCCTTTCAATGTATGCAAGTTCATCGACTTCGACAAACTTGACTAGTTATATATGTTAAAGTCCTATTTTTCTACCACAATTATTTTTTTCTATGGCTTTGAGTCTCTGTGGTGTAAGTCTGGTGGTTCTATCTTAAATTCTTTGAGGGTGCACTATGACCTACACTTTTGAGTTTCGTAGAAAATGGGTGACCCTGCCGAAGGTTTTCATATGCTTATTTGATTTCTTGGTCTTCCTCTTATAGTTGGCTTGGACAATCTAGAATCCCCACATCTCTTTTCCTTTCCTTTGTTTTGAATTTCTTAGTCTCAACCCTTTTTGAGCAGGTTTGTTGTGGGATAACCATCTTGATCATTTTTCCCCTTGTTGGACCAAAATTCCTTGACAACATATGCAGAATTGTTAGGGAGTTGGAGGTAGAGGTCCCCAGGGTAGGCAAATACCGAAGCCATGGCCCGAGAAGTTGCAACTATCTTTCAATATGCTACATCTCCTGACATTCGTGAAGAAATTTTCCATCTTGAAGCCCTCGCCTCTAATAACTGTCAATTATATTTAGACTTTGAAATCTGAAGGAGGTATCCAATTGGGTTCCTGGCCCTAGTCATACTAGGGAAGACGAAGCCAATACTTGAACTCCATCACCCTCCATTGGCAGATGAGAACTCTCATGGGTAGGGTCTTGAATGAGAAGCATGAAGACCATAATGATATAATCTCTACATTATTATTTGACTAGTCTAAATGCTCATCTAGCTCAATTGGAAAGTCATATTCAATGTGAACTCAAACCTCCTGCTCCTACTGGTGCACATGCCCATGACCAAGCTCCAGTGACTTCATCATACTTTTGATCGCATGATATTTCTTTTAGTAATCATTTTTCTTCTCTATGTACTTCAATACATTATATCTCTAGTGGTTTTCGGTAGTAATTGCTTTATTTTGTTATACTTGATCTTAAGTTATCAGTCAACATATATGATTTCCCTCGAGGTAGATTGATACCAATTATTGTATCAACTATGATGCTTGGGATGATTATTTTGAAATTTTGAGGTAAATGCCAACTTAATTTACAAAAAAAATGTTTTACCCAATATTCCCCCCCCCCCCTCATATTCCTTGTAAATATGTTTTATCCAATATTTTTCCCATCCCCAACCTTGCCTTGTTTTGATTACATATATTTTCTATGTACATTACAAGTTCTTGTTTACTTAAAAACTCAATGAATATATGTTATATCCTCGCAACCCTCCTTGCTACTCATCACCCTCCTACCACTCATCACAACCAACCATTCTTTCTTTGACATGTGAGGATGTTTAACTGCCCCTTGAGAGGGTAGGTGGTGGGGTTGAGGCATCCTTAGCCCCCACATCTACTTCTTAAGTTGGAAATCCTCACCCCCCACATCTACTTATTAAGTTGGAAATCCTCACCCTCGACATCTACTTATTAAGTTGGAAATCCTCACCCCCCACATCTACTTATTAAGTTGGAAATCCTCACCCCCAACCACTAAATGGAAAGGGTGGCGTTCGAGGGTGAGTATGTGCATATCCTTACTTTGGACACACATGCACATCCTCACTCACATAAGTTATGATGTTGATTTTAAAATCTATTAATATGGATATGAAAATGTTATTACCGCAATCGTTTTGAGGAAATATCGAAAATAATGCAAACATTTTCATAAATTTTAATGCAACACATTAAAAGAAGTTTGAAGGAGATCGAAAAGAAATTGGTGAATATGGGTGTTCAACTTGGCTAGGACCAAATTTCGAATAATTACTATGGAAGGGGAATATTAATCATATTGTTGAAGAATGCAGCAAGAAATTCTCAATTTGATTTTGCCTTGATTAAAATAAGAAAATTTGAAATTATGCATTAGCAGACAACTTGGAGGAGTTACCTGAGGTGACATGGCTCTTGTCACTCAGTTAGCTCAGTTAATTTGAGTTAGGGGCATGAATTTAGTTGTATGTCATGATTCCTAAATTGTAGGATCCTGGGTTGAGTTAATTTCAATTATAATCAGTTAAACTACTTCTAACTGTTAATAGAACTAGTTGATGGTCAGTTAAATAGTGGGACATCACTCTAACTCAGAAATCATCTAGTTAACTGATCAATTAGCTAACAATTAGCCCATTCATGTAAATAATACAAGTTGCCCACTTGTAGTGGATTTTCCAAGGTAGTTAACCAACAATTGTAAACTAGTTGAATGTACAGGTGTTGCATGAGGTCAAGTGATCAAATCTGATACAATGCAAGCATTTTGGAGGAAATTCCTAATTAATAGGGGCTTATTTCCCCGAGAATTGTGCAAGGAAATAGGAGCTAGAGCAGAGGTATAAATTGACTAAGTGTAGGTCAGAGCTTCTCAGCGAGTAGAGAGATAGGTTTTTCACTTGCAAGGTGTGCTCAGTTGAGCAAAGAAATTGTAATACATCTCTATTCATCAGATTAATGATAGAAAACAATGGGGTTTTTAGCAGTTTTCTTTCCCTAGGAGAAATAGTGTGTGAATTTGTGTTATTTCTTATTGCATGTCTGAAATTTTTGTTCTAAATTATGAATTAATTTCCGCAAAGCAATAGAGTCGGTTTGTGTCTTATGATTTTGATTAAAACTTCATGAGAAGTTGCAAATCTAAATCGTAATTTCTACATGGTATCAAAGCAGGATTCACATTAGAGAAGGAATTTCGAAGTTGTTTCTCAGGAGATTCACATTTGGAGTTCAATGCAGCAGGATTTCTTCAAAGCTCAGAAGATGGTCTTTAATGGAATAAGGATAGAATATTCCTTGGAAGGCACCTCTAATTTTGTTGCATGCAAGGACCACATGAATGTGGTATTGGATGACAATGGATTGATAGAATACATCAAGACAGATGTTGCAAAACCATAGGAATCTGATGCCTATAAACTTGTTCAGTGGAAGGAATATGTAGCCAAGGCGAGGAGAATAATATTGGAGGGAGTACGTATCACATTGTCTCAAACCTCCATGGAAAAAGAAAATTTTTTCGTAATGTTGAAAGCACTGACAAAGTTGTTCGAGAATAATAATGACCATAGGAAGTTGATGCTCAAGGATAAACTTTGAAGTATCAAGATGCTGAAGAATGACACTATTCCATAGTATTTTAGCAAGTTCACACAATATCATGATGAACTTGGTGGGTTCAGTGTTAATGTTCCTGAAGAAGACTCGGTAAGCCTAGCCCTTCTGGGCCTTCCCAAGAGCTAGCATAGCTATCAAGATTCGGTGAACATGAGGGAGAAACAACTGAATTGGGAGCGCTTATGGTTTGATTTAATACAGGAGGAAATAAGGTAGAATACCAGAGATGGAACCTCATCCAAAGAAGAGGAAGAGTACTTTTATATAGTTAGCAAAGGAATGAAGGCCAAGGGAAAGAAGTCCTAAGGTGAGGTTGAATCCAACCAAGAGGGAAAGAAGAAAGACTTGTCCAAAATTAAATGCTTCAATTGTCATGAATTCGGGAATTATGATACTAAGTGTCCACACAAAAAGTATAGAAAGGAGGAGACTGCAGTAGCAACAATAGGTGAAGCTTTGGCTTTACAGTTTGAGCTATATTTCATCCTTATTGCATGCATGGAAAACACTTTGATGGAGAGTGTGTGGGATTTGGTTTCAAGTGCCTTATTCCACATGTTTGGGTGTAGAAATTTTCAGTGACCTAGAGGAGAAAGATCTCCATATGAGTATTGAGTTTGGAGACGATGGAATGTACAACACGACCGGGATTGGTACAGTCACCTTTCATAGGGAGTTAGGATCCACTCTCAGACTCAACGATGTCATGATCATTCCAGGCATAAAGAAAAATATCATCTCTTTACAGTTTTGGAAGACCATGGTTATGATGTGATCTTCAGCAAAGGAAAAGAATTCCTGAGACACATAGCCATGGGACGAGTGAAGAAGACTAGGGTTCAAGTCAAGAACCTATATGCACTTGAGGTAGAGAATGCATGAAAAACCTTGAGGAGCAAGGCATATATTAGAGATATGGTTGTTAAGAAGGAGAAGGATAGACATCTAAAAATGGAGCCTCAGAAGGAGGCTCAAGAAGTTATGGAGCAACCACAAATGGAGAGGCAGAGAGGAGGAAACCCTGGAGACATCCAATCAAGAAGAGACCTCCAATAGGGGGAAGTTAGAGCCAAGTGGGGAGAGGGAGCACATGCAACCTGCCTCCAAGTGTGAGGTGGGGTGATGTGAAGCCTTAATCCAAGAATTACAAAAAAATGGGTAGGGTCCATTGAGGTGTTCTCCTCATGGATAATTACCTTGCTATAGGGTCCCACAATATTCTGTAGCAGGAGGATCAATGTTAGTTAGATACCGAGGAGTGTTGATAGAAGAGAAGGAGGCTCAGTAACAAAGTCATCAACAACACAATTTCCCCATTAATCAGTTGCAGACACAATTGATTCAATGTTTTTTTTAGATGCTTCTTAGTTGCAGATGTTGCAGTAGCATCAACAACAATGAGACATGTTGCATGCAACATATTCCATAGGTGTAGGATTGAGGTAGTTGAAAATCCCTTTCTTGCTGAAAGGGAGTGTTGAAAAATGTAGCAAGAAATTCTCAATTTGATTTTTCCTTGATTAAATTGAGAAAATTTGAAATTCCACATTATCTGATGACTTGGAGGAGTTACCTAAGGTGACATGGCTCTTGTCAGTCAGTTAGCTTAGTTAACTTGATTTAGGGGGATGAAGTTCAATTGTATGTAGTGATTCCTAAATTTTAGCAGCCTAAGTTGAGTTAATTTCAGTTGTAATCAATTAAACTAGTTCTAACTTTTAATAGAACTAATTGGTGGTCAATTAAGTAGTGGGAAATCAATCTAACTTAGAGATCATCTAGTTAACTAATCAATTAGCTAATAATTAGCTCATGCATGCAAATAATACGAGGTGCCGAGTTGTGGTGGAGTGTCCAAGGCAATTAACCAATAATTGTAAACTAGTTGAGTGTACAGGTGTTGCATGAGGCTAGGTGATTAACCCTGAGGAATTGCGCAAGCATTTTGGAGTAAATTACTAATTAATAGGGGCCTATTTCCTCAAGAATTTCTCAAGGAAATAGGGGCTCAAGCAAAGGTATAAATTAACTAAGTATGGGTTAGAGCTTCTCAATGAGCATAGAGATAGGTTATTCACTTGCAGGGTGTGCTCAGTTGAGCAAAGAAATTGTAATACATCTCTATTCATTAGATTAATGATAGAAAACAATGGGTCTTTTAGCATTTTTCTTTCCCTAGGAGAAATAGTGTGTGAATTTGTGTTATTTCTTATTGCATGTCTAAACTTTATGTTCTAAATTATGAATTACTTTCCGCAGAGAAATAGAGTCGGTTTGTGTCTTATGATTTTGATTAAAACTTCATGATCAATTGAAAATATACATTGTAATTTCTACACATATGAGGAAGCATTGGACGAATGGTCAGTTATTTGGGGTTGAGGAAGAGAGAGTAATATTGTGGTGCAAGAATCTTGCATCCTTCCACTCAAACCCCAAATATGACCATGATTCCTACCAAACATCTTAAGACATATTGTGGTGTTCTTACTTCGCCCTTGTTGATCCCCTTGCCTAAATCTAGCCATGTGATTTTTTTCTTCCTCATTTGTTGTGTCACGCTTAGGCAAGGTTATTTTGTTTGTTTCTTAGGTTTGTCCTATGTTGTTTACTCCTTGGAAATTTTCTTGGATAAGAATTGTCTACTTCCCTTGTATCAACATCAAATTCAGGTTTGATTTGACCTACTTTGGTTCATTAGAGATGTTTTCTTAAAATTTTAGATGACGAGGTCAAAATTGATCTTTCCCTTCTTTAATACAAGACATATTTTTGTATTAAATAAATATAGTCAAACAAGAAGTTTGGATGGTGTTGAAGTTAAAGGTATGTAGCGAACTATCTAAAGAGAAATATAACACTTGTGTGGTTTACAAAATGGGTTGAAGGTCATCTCAAAGTGCGAAGACCTCTAAATAAGAAATAAAACCTATCATGGATATCATAATATAGACCCAAGGAGATAAAATGATGTGTTTCTTTCAATTCAATGCTCACATTATATAGCACATATATACCAATCACAAAGTACTCCAACCTTATCTAATGAGAAAAAACCCTAAATTGTGTAATATGAAACAAAAATATATAGGAAATATGATGCCTAAGATAGTTTTGAATGATGATAGAAGAAATTTCAATTTGGAGAAAATTGCAATGGTAACAATGAATTTTGAGAGAAAGCAATTCTTCTAGTAAAATTAATGTCTATCTTAGGGATGTTATGTAAACTATTAACTCCATCAATCCCTTTATGGATACCCCTTTTAGATATCTCAGGATTGAGAATAGGGACACTAGATGGTGGTCAATATCCCAGACAAACAAGTGTGAAAAACCATCTTAATATGCATATAAAAACATTGTCAATAGTTGTGCATGACTAAATGATCACTAAACTGTCATAGATATTACACTAGAACAATTTGTCACAATAGAAATTATACCATTATAAAAATCTTAGAGTATGTAGATTTATCTCATTAGGTCCTAGATCAATTAATTACTAGATTTATCTAAATTTATGAAATAATTGAAATAAAAAAATGAAAGGAATATGAACATAGAAAACCATCCACACAAATGAACATAAGATTCATTTTTGGAAATCCAATATGAGAGAAAACATAACTAGAAGGTGATGCTTATCCTTTTTTCTCTTTGCTCAATTATACAAATGTACGTACAAAGCAATATACACTCTTATGAAGTTACCTTTGAAATTGTGGCTTGAATAGCTATTGCATAAGCCTCCTCCTCCTCTATTATGTTCTAAAAATACAACTCTAAGATGTTTTTCTCAGCTAGAACAAGTACAATACAAAGGAATGAAATACTCTCTCCTCATAGTGACTTGGTATTTAACATAGCCTAATAGCCATCTAGATGTAGGGTTTTTATTTCCTCAATCTTCAATTAAAATAAGGTTTTGGTTGTTCTCAAAAGTCCACGTGTAGCTAGCTCCACATATGTGAGTAATGGGGGCTAATGTGGCGTCCACTCATACCATGGTGGTCAACAAGGTAGGTTAAATTGCAGGAAACATAAAATTCAAATATTAGCTCTAATTGAGGTGATTTTAGCATAGTTGGAAGGTATCAAAGTGTAGAAAGTGTCGAGGTGGTGTGAGTTATGCTCATAAAGTTTTGACCCCAATTTTTTTTATCGAATAACTTAAAATGACTCTAAAAGATTTTGGACCCTAATTTCCAAACTAGTACATGCCACTAAAATGGGCCTTACAAGCCAATTCTTCCATTTTTTTCACAGTTCCAATATAGATGACGAATTTATATATTATGGAACAATAAATGTATGGAATACTTAATTGAAAAAAATGGGACAACACTAGCCCAAACTAAAATTAAATTAGCATAGAAATCGAAGTAGAAAAATAATAACATGAAACATCGACTTATGGGTAATTTAGATCCATATTAACCATAAATCTATTAACTATCATTAGAAATAAAATATAATCAAGATGAAATCTTCTTTATACTTAAAATAACCAAGTTAATATGGATATCTATTAATTTATTCTATTATTATTACCAACTTTTTGTTTCTTCTTTTAGAAGTTAACATTAAACATCAACCTCCCCAAATGTGGTGATTGATATGGGACAACTTGGGGGTGTGGGGTGGGGGATACCATTGTCTCACCAGTTACAAGAGGAGGTAGACATGGCATTGTCACCCATCCATGCATTTTAAATTACTCGTCCCATTGACCTTAGGCTTCATGGATATTTACTCCACCTTCATATCGACGTTGTATCACTTTTGTATGATTTAATGCTAGATATCTCTTAGCACACAAAAATATTTTGGTTAGTTAAGTTATGATGTCCTTGATTGTTGGATGTTGCACACAAGGTTTGCACACAAAGTTTTATCGTATATCCTAGTTTATTATGACAAGGACTAGCTTGGCTCCACTAGCTCGACTACATGTATTTCCATGGGGTGATTTTTGGCATTCTACTATTTTTGGATTTTTTCTTAGCTAAGCTCCATCCTCTTTGGCAGAGACATTGGCTTCTTTGAGTGTTTTTATGGAGATATGCAGGTTTTCTTGGTAAAATTGGGCTTCTCCCATTCCCTTGTCTCTTATCTCGTTTGATCTTCTAACTGGCTATTTCTTGCCTACTCCCCTCAACTTTGGGTTGTCATTGCTCCACCTATGTGTTAGCTTACTCGACATTCTCACTTGCTTACTCTTTCTCTCTCGTGTATCCCTCCCTACCGCCCATTTATTAGTTGTTCTTCACTTAGGGTTTCCCTTTCTCCCTGGTTGAGCAAAGTCTCTCAATTTGGTGGAAACCATGCCTAAGTGGGTAAAGGAGTACTTATTATTGGGAGAACAGAGGCTCTTGTGCCCAATAATGGGTAGAGAGCTCCACTTCTCATTTTAAGAAATTCACCCCACTATTTATCCAGGAGAAATCCCTCAAGTGGAATGAGACATTATGGATGAACAACATTTCCTGATAGATTTTGAGGTGCTCATCGAAGTAGCAAATTGGTGTTGAGAATTGATTACTCTAGGGGTTTCTAAAATCACTACATGCATATAATAGATCTTTACTGGAATTGAAAACTATTACTAGGTTGAGTTTTGATTCATAGGAATACAACCTGAGAGAAGATTCTCCTTCAACTGAATGAATTGTAGGTGCTTGTATGCTCAATGGACAACAATCTTGGGAAAATTGAAGCTCGTGTTATCCTTCTCCTTAATCTAGGTGGCTCTTTAGGAGGTAATGGGGAGCCCATCCATATTGAAGCCTCAAACTTTGATCAATCATAATGGAGTTTTGTTATTTATTTTTCACTCATTAGTTCTAGAATTTTTGTTTTTCAACTGAAGAATAGCCCTAGAGGCCATGTATTTTAGACAAAATTTCTAGAGTTTGGTTTATACTCAGTAATATTTTTATCTGTTTCTTGGTGGAATTTAAATTCTATGTCTGGTCTGGTCCTCCCAGTGGTAGGATAAGACAAATTTCAAAACATTTTGATGTAAAATTGTGATTCCTAGGAATAAAATTTTTATTTTAAAAGAAAGAACATTAAACATCTATTTTTCTTTTCTAATTGATTTTATTAATATCATGAATATTCCACATCTCTCAAATGCAAACTTTAAAGGTCATTTCACTTTTCTAAATTTAATTATTGATGCATATAATCGATAAACAATTATAAAATAATTTGTATATAAATTATAAGATTTTTTCTCATTTATTTTCATAGTTACTTATATATTTAATGAACAAGCAACTATGAAGTTAAAATATTGAGAGAGTTGTAATTGATTTACTTACATATGTGCATATATATGTTGAGGTAAACCTTAATAAAAGTTTTTTAAACAAAATAGTCTTTAAATGCAAAAATAAATAAATAAATATAAATAAGTTAAAATCTTGAGAGAGTTGTAATTGATTTACTTACATATGTGCATATATATGTTTAGATAAACTTTAATAAAGGTTTTCTAAACAAAGTAGTCTTTAGATGAAAAAAAATATAAATATATATGGATTTTGGATTATAATAACATGACATTTCACTGCAAGTTATGTAATTTTCTAGATTATTTGCAAACTGCTTATTTATATGTTTGAGTAATTCTTTTTTAGAAAAAAAGACTATTTTTTAAAGAAAAAATGCAAAATAAAAGAAAGTAAAATATCGAAAAACACTGAGATTAATATAAATGTGATAAATCAAGTACCAACTAAATGTGATAAATCAAAATAAGATAAATTAACAACTAAATATATTAATAAAAAAATTCACTATTTTCTTGAAAAAAAATCAAAAAATAAATTTAATATCTTCATCTTCTTAAAAACTCAAACTGCACATATACTCACACAAAATATAAAATGTACTTATACTTACTCTATTATTATAATCCATAAGAATTTTGATATATATATATATATATTATATAATATATATATATATAATATATATAAAAATAAATAAAGACAAACCTTTTATAAAGTGGAGAGAAACTTCTATATCCTACAGTGAAAAAAACAATAGTCAAACCAAAGTCTTATTAATAAAGTGAAGGTCCGGGTATAACTTTACTTGTGATAATGGAACAGTTTTAATTTTTTCTTCCATTAATCAACTCAGGCAAAGCAATATTGACAATGGTCATAGCGTTAAGGGATTGTGATGAGGTGGCCATTCAAATCATACCATGCATGATTGCTTTTAGGCAAAGCAATATTGACAATTGTCATAGCGTTCAGGGATTGTGATGAGGTGGCCATTGGTGATGTTATTCTTGTGGTCCTTCTAGGTTGCGGTGATATAATATAAATGCCATGGTGCTTTTGAAAAATGTTAAGATATCATGAAAAAGTGTCACATTATTCAAAATTATTTCTGACAAATTATTTCTGATTTCTGACCAATGAAAGGTTTAACTTTTATATAAAAGATAAAATGTCATACTCATTCATGTAAACTCTATAAAAAATAAAGTAAAAATATGAAAACAAAAATAAATTAAATACATTTTGGCAAACCTAAACAAAGCTAAAGATTCTCTTTAACCTTTTTATTTATAATACTTCAATGTTGGTTGGGTATACTATAATGGAAGGTTGATGATTAAAAAAATATTAATCACACTTTTAATTTCTCATTATTTATAACTCCTCGCATTAATTGATAATAAAAAATATGTATCTAATGTGACCCTCATGTGCTGAGGGAGCTCGAGGATTTGTTAGATGATGGAGAATATGTATCTAATGTGACCCTCATGTGCTGAGGGAGAGGATTTGTTAGATGATGGAGATTTTGTTGGATAGAAGGTGTGGGGTTATATAAATATATTTGGTACTATTTTATTATTTGGTAAATAGATGCAAGCTATATTTGATATTTTTAATGAAGGTGTGCAGTTATATAAATATATTGGGTAATATTTTATATTTTGGTAAATTAAACTTGTAATGGTATGTTTTTTAAAATAAAAATTGTATTAAGATAGTATTTATAGATTTGGTGAGATGAAGAAGAGAATCTGAGTTGGAGAGGAACCGATGCAGCGATCATCCCATCTGCAACACTTTTGAGAACCCTAATCATCGATCGCTTCTGACGGCTCGAGCTCACGTCATCGGACTCCTTCTGAAAGCCTTCAATGGCAAAGCCTGCAGGAGGGGAGGGCTCCGCCCCCCCTCCTCTTGACACTCCAAACTCTGACACGGAACAACAGGCGACACCTCTGACCCCTTCTGGCGCGGTCCCTGAAGCTGAGCAGGGAGGACAAAGAACACTTGGAAAAGAGATACCTACAGCCCAGAATGATGCGGTGAATATAGAAAAAGAGGCACACCAAAAAGCTTCTTCGTCACAGCCAAAGGCGACCTTGGCCACCTGTATTCCGAAGGCTGCAGAACGCATCAAGGTTGATCTGCCAAGTCATCGCATCAACGATGAGATCCACAGGACAAGTTACCCTGCAGCTTGTCCCGAAAGTTTCTTCACAGCCATCTTCCATTGTATGGAGGACAAAGCGCGAATATCCGAAGGCGGCCCATATTTCTTTAACTCCTCAGGACTTTATCTCATGGAGTGGAAGCCAAGATTTAACCCTGATAAAGAAGACTTCAGCTGGGCTCTAGTATGGATACGAATGTATTCCCTCCCAGTAGAATACTGGAAAGAAGAAACGCTTGCAGACATTGGCAACAAACTTGGGACCTTCATCAAAGTTGCGGCGGAAACAAAAACCCGCAAATATACCTCGTACGCCAGGATCTGCGTTAAGATGCACCTGACTAAGGCTTTAGCTAACTCGGTAAGTCTCTTTCACGATGACTTTGAATGGACACAGCCTTTAGATTATGAGCATATCCCCTTTCGCTGCCGCAAATGTCATGAGCATGGCCACCTCTTCCGAGACTGTCCTCTAAACTCGGAGTCTAAAGCCTCTTCCAATGACACCAATAAAGACTTGGAAGGTTTCACCAAAGTTCCTAACCGCCGTAAGCATGCCAAGAAAAGCCCGGCTGTCCCTGATAATGCCATCAAATCAGATTCACAGAACAGATTCTCTTTGCTTGCTTCTCAAGATCCGCAAGACCAACCTAGCTATGATCCCTTGGAGAATATTTCTATGCCTTCATCTTCCCTTAACCCCTTAGCCCCCATGCAGTCCTCAGATCCAGTCTCTTCTCACCACACACCTAACCCTGCTTCGGATAATTCTAAAATGGTTTCAGATCACAGCCCTTTCCCCTCTTCCCAGGGGAAATCTGTGCTATATTTTAAACAGCAGGCCTCGGCCATGGACCTAGATGCAGCTCTTGCTCTCAGTCTTCAGGAAGACGCAGATGAGGAAGACCAGAGCCCCCCTATCATCATGGAGGAAGATTTGGAGCATGTAAGCCTAGATGGTCTTGATATCTTCAAACTTGAAACGACCTACAAACAAAAAGAATACAACTCAATTCCCCCTTGGCAAATCGACAGACTTGAAGGAGTCCTGACCAAAGTGCAACACAATAAAAGTCTGGGTATACAAGGAGGAAGCCCCTGGGATGGAAAAAAAACACTCAAAGAAACCAAGAAAAGGGACACAAGACAGATCTACAGAGAACCATAATAGTGGGAGAAATAATTATGGAATCGGGGCGATTCCCTAAGTTGACAAAGTTCTATAAACCCAAACCTCAGTTTCCATGAAGCTCATCTCCTGGAATGCCAGAGGACTCAACAACCCCTCAAAACATCGGATGATCAAAAACCTGATTCAACAAGAAAAACCATCCATAGTTTTTCTTCAAGAGACAAAAAGCAGCAACATAGCTATTGAAAGAATTTGAAACAAGATCTGGGCAGGTAGCCGCTCAATTTCAGTTGACGCCTCAGGGGCTTCAGGCGGACTTGCCATTCTGTGGAACCCGCCGACTCTTTCACTATATGATTTCCATGCCACCCATCATCTTATCCAAGCGTCCTTCCACCTCATCGACACCAACATACATGGGCATCTCTCAAATGTTTATTTTCCGCAGACTATTCAGCAAAAACTAGATCTTCTGGAAACAATCTCTATCCTAAATGAGAACAGGCAGTTTCCCCTCTGGATCGGCGGAGGAGACTTCAACATCATAAAATATATGGAGGATAAAAAAGGAGGCAGAATCAGGCTCGACAGTGACAACAATGGCCTCAAAGAATTCATTCAAAGCAATCAACTCATGGATATTCCGACCTCCAATGGAATTTTTACTTGGACTAATAAGCGCAGAGGAATTCATCACATAGTCTCTAGGCTTGATAGGTTCCTCATCTCGGATAATGCAATCCACCTGGGAGGGGACTTCAACGCTTCCATCATACCCCAAGGAGGATCTGATCACTGGCCAATTTTTCTACAATGGTCCAGGCGAGGCACTCGCAGCAATAGACCCTTCCGATTGGAAGCCTTCTGGCTCACAAATCCGAATTTCAAGACAGTGGTAAGAGAGGCATGGAAATCTTATATACCGCCAGAGGGGGCCAAAATGTATCAATTCAAACAAAAATTGAAAAACTTAAAACAAGTCCTCAAAGTCTGGAATCACACACATTTTGGCAACATACAGGAGAATCGCCAGAGACTGGAATAGCAAATGAAAGCACTTCAACAAACTTTCATTCTAGAAGGCAGAACAGATGAACAGACACAACAGGAGCAGATCCTTTGGAATCAAATTGAAGAGCGCAGGAAACAAGAGGAAATTCTCTGGCATCAAAAATCCAGAATCAGCTGGCTAAAAGAGGGGGAGAAGAACACCAAATTCTTCCATAAAACCGCCATCCAAAGGCGAATTCACAATAACATTACATTCATAAAACATCAACAAGGGGAAAGAATCGAAGCACATGAAGATATGGAGAAGGAATTCACAGGCTACTTTCAGGACATTCTCAGGGAGCCCACAGGCAACAGAGATGAGGCAATTAGAACCATCACACAACACATTCCTCGAATCATAACAGAGGATCACAATAATAAACTGCTTCAGCCTACGTCACTAAGGGAAGTTGAAGAAGCCATGGCCCAACTTAAAGATGGCAAGGATCCTGGGCCTGACGGATTCACAACCAATTTCTTTCATGAATTTTGGGAGCTCATTAAAGCTGAGGTTTGGGAACTAGTGGAGGAATCAAGAATCATGCACTGGATTCTTCCTACCCTCAATTCCACCTTCATAGCATTGGTTCCCAAAGGTGAAGAACTAAACAAGCCTGAAAAATATAGACCAATCGCACTATGCAATGTTATCTATAAGCTCATCTCAAAGGTAATAGCGAACAGGCTTAAACCTCTCCTTCGACTACTCATTTCTCCAGAACAGACGGGATATGTAGAAGGACGGCAGATCATGGATGGAATAATTCTATCAAATGAGGTGATTCACTCATTAAAGCTTCTAAAAAAACTAGGTATGATACTAAAACTGGATCTCTCTAAAGCATTTGATAAACTTAGTTGGAATTACATTCACAAAATGCTACTGGCTTTTGGTTTTAGTGCAACTTGGACCAGATGGATCATGAACCTAATTTTCTCTCCCAGCTTCTCTGTCCTGCTGAATGGTTCACCCTCCTCTCCTTTCCGTCCCTCTCGTGGCATTAGGCAGGGGAATCCTCTTTCACCTTTCCTCTTTGTTCTAATGGCAGAAGGGCTCAGTAGGCTTCTCAAATCTGCTGTTTCCTCCCAAGCTCTAAAAAATATGTATTTAATGTGACCCTCATGTGCTGAGGGAGCTCGAGGATTTGTTAGATGATGGAGATTTTGTTGGATAGAAGGTGTGGGGTTATATAAATATATTTGGTACTATTTTATTATTTGGTAAATAGATGCAAGCTATATTTGATATTTTAATGAAGGTGTGTGGTTATATAAACATATTTGGCAACATTTTATATTTTGGTAAATTAAACTTGTAATTGTATGTTTTTTAAAATAAAAATTGTATTAAGATAATATTTTATAAATTTGGGTTTTTATTTTTCAAAATTATAAGATGGAATATGAATTGTTAATTTTACCTATAAATAAGGATTTTGAGATTATTCGTTAATCAATACAAAAGATTTATAATTAAGTTAATTTTTAATTTTTAAATACATTATTTAAATATCTTGGAAATAATAAGTTATATTAGTCGTTTGAATAATAATTATATTTGACTAATTTTGAAAATAAAATTATATAAAAGACATTTTTTGCATAACATAGTCGTGAATTTAATTAATAATTTTTTTTAAAGACTAATATGTCAATAATCGCGATGAAATAGAAATTCGTCATATATCCAAATTAATGAAAATGAAGCGCGCGCGCGCGCACACACACACACATATCACATTGTATGTAATTGTTTTGAATTTTCAATTTTGTAGGACTATTACACATCATTAAAACTTGGTTAATCTAACTTAATATTATTTTATTGAATGAACTTATTATAAAAATATTGTAAATCACAATCATTTGTATCAATATAATATATATTTAGTTTTTAGATATGGTTAATTTAAATTAGCATAAACTATTTTTTTTCTTTTCTTTTTTATATAAGAAATATGTTTATATTTCATATGAGCAATATGCATGTTTTGGTTCTCAAGGGATTTCTCAAAATTATTAACAACCTTGAAAGCCATTACAATAAAGATCTTTATGTCACTTATGGGAATTGAACTTGGGTGGGGAGGATAAAAATAATTCCATCCAACTTGCTAAGATAAACCCAATTGAAATAATTTAGCATTACTATATCAAACTGACTAATAAAATAATAATAAATGACAATCTTTTGTATCAAAATATTTTGATGTAATCATTTAATTTGTTGTAAACATTGCTTCTACCAACTAGAAAATGCATCAAAAATGTTGTTGAGATAGAGTGACGAGAAATAGGGTTGTATATGTTAAATTGTCACAATTTTGTTACTCCAACAGTTTATGTGAAAAGGTCCCTTAATCTACCATGGATGGCTCTTGTTTAGAGGCGTATGCACTAACAAATTACATATAAACGTTGGCCTTGAATGTATATATTTTTTATGTACACTAAAAATGCTTGTCTGAAAAGATGATTTCACTGTATTTTATGACATCCTCACTATACCATGACCCTCATGAGTGAGAATGTGCACGTGTATGTGGAAGGTAATTGGTTGGTAGGGTGGGGGTATTGGGAATTGATTATACTGAGACGAGGGGAAGTGTGAATTAGAATAATGACCAACCTTAATCAATCAAAACATTTTGATGCACATATAATATCAATCACCTCAGCAACAAAAAAATACACCCCATATATATAATAATATATTATATATATATATATATATATTATAATATATATATATATATATTATATATATATATATATATCTATATATATAATATTATATATATATATATTATGATCTTGTAGGCACTGAGTGAAAGATTCGCTTTAACTTTTTTATTTATAATACTTAGATGTCAATGAGGGTTAATGTTCTTGAATGATATACTATAATGGAAGGTTGATGATTAAAAAAAACTAGTTACACTTTTAATTTCATATACTTTCTAATTATATATAACTCCTTAATTAATTAATAAGAAAATGATGTACCCGATGTGATCCTCATGTGATTAGGGAGGTCGAGGATTTGTTAGATGATGAAGATTATGTTGGATAACTAAAGAAAGACGAAATGGATCCAAGGCATATTTTATATTTTTAATGAAGGTGTGAGGCTAATTTGGCAATATTTTATATTTTGGTAAATTAAATTTGAAATGGTTTGTTTGTTTGTTTTTTTTTAATCCTAGAGGAACCCACAACCTATCTGACATATAATTACTAGTAAACATTTGGGGTATACAACTTGTCTTCCTCTCCGTATATCGGGTCACAATCGAGGGATTTGAACCTTGGATCTCTTAGATTTCACAGATTTCACATCACTTCAATCACCAATTGAGCTACCCCTGGGACGCAATGGTATGCTTTTTAAAATAAAGATTGTATCAAGATAATGTTTATAGATTATAGATTTGTTTTCTTTCTGTTCAAAATTATAAGATGAAGTATGAATGGTCAATTATACATATAGAACATAGATCCACTGAGATTTTGAATTGAACATAAAAGTATTTTCCTATCAAGTTAATCTTAAGATTTAAATTTACAATCATTTAGAAAAATAGAAATAATAATTACATTTGATTAATTTGAACTAATAAGTATTATATAAGAGATATTTTTGCATAATACTATGTGAGTTTAATTAATAAAATTCATTTTTTTATGAATGACTAATATGTCAATAATTGCGATGATGTATGTATGTATGTATGTGTGTATATATATATATCACATTGCATGTAATTGTTGAGAATTTTCAAACTTTCAAACATGGTTAATTTAGCTTAATATTACTCAACTTACTATAAAATGATTGTAAATCACAATCATTTGTATCAATATAATATATATATATTTATTTTTTAGATATGGTTAATTTAAATTATCATAAATTACTTTTTTCTTCTTATTTTCACATGTTGGCTTGTTGGGGCTTGACCTAGGTTTAGAAGTGATTTAGCCAAACAAATCCTGAAATTGTTGGTGCTTTCGGCAACAGTCCACGGTGTGTAAACTGAGGTCTCACTCGAGGTAGTATGGGAGGGTACTAAAACCAGGTTTCCGCACCCTAGGGATGTCTTGATGAAGTCTAGGAAGTTTGCGAACCGAACCTACATGCTTGCGCTGCTCCGCATAGCCCTCTACCCTTTGCAACTTGTGCAACTGCTTCTACACAGCTCTGTAAAGAGCGCGAAGAGGTGTTGTCTAGATCCTTTATCCTCATTGTGTTATTATTATAGATCTTACTTAATTGTGTGGGCCCAATAGTCTCATTAATCATTCAACATTCATAACAAGTGCACAAAACCATAAAACTGTAAAGAGATGCATAAATATAATAGAAGCATATACACACAATATTTCATAATCAACTTATCTTTTATTAATTCTCTGTCCAAGTACAATCCCAACTCCACCCTACGCACTCAGCTACAGGGATCCGCGCACACAGTTCCGGACTCTACCAGACCTCTGTGCACTCAGCTGCAGAGCCTCTTACTACTAGTACAACCCAAGACTTGGACTTACAAACTAGAGCTAATTCATCATCCAAAAACCCTATGACTAACTTTACACTTAGAGCCTTGCTCTATTTATACAATCCCATGGCCTATAGACCATGGGTAGGCTAACACACTTACATTAAATTACATTATCTTAGGGTGGACAACCCTAGACTCTTGCACTCTGCGCCTACATTTTGCGGGGTCTTTTCATTACACTTGACCAAAATTCGGGCTTCAAGCTCTAAAAAACTGCTATAGGGGGATCCACTGCCCAACAAGCCCCCAACACAATCATCGTGACTCGTCTCGAGTCACTCTGCTGGTGAGACGATCTTTGTGCGAAGTCCATGTAGCAGGTCCCGCATAGCTTGGGTGTCTGCAACACATTGTTCCGCCGCCTGTTGTACTTGTTGCATGCGTATCTGAACTTTCGTGAGCAGGGTCACATTCCTGTCCAACTGTATACAGTTCCTACATCTGTGCTAGCTTCCCTTCAATGGTACCTGTGACTGTGAACGCTTCATCGATCCATGGCTGAATGCGTGCCTTAAGTAGGGCTTCCTTTTAGTGTGCGGCATCTAATCGGTCCTTCAATGCCCTTGCCTACTGTAGTCTGGCGAGTCTTTGAGTAAGGGAAACCGTCTACACGGTGCCCTGGACACTGTCATACTCCTGCTGCAACTTGTGCGCCTTTGTCTCTAGGTGTTGTAGGTTCGAGTCTTCCTGTAGGTGTGTAAGTATGGTTAGTGCTTGCTCCAACATTCTGGTGCACCCCTGTGTCGCCTGGACAATTTGTTCCAACCCCATCTAGATAGCGCGGGTGCGCTGCTCTCTGACTTCTGGGGGCGTGGAGGGTTGCGCCTTTAATCACAGCTCGACAATTTGCAGCTTCAACTCCAACTAAACCTTTTTCGTTTCCTCCCAAGCCTCGCGGACTCTGGTTGCCAATCTATGGACCCACTTTGTTGCTGGTAGATCTGCCGACACAACCAACTCTAGAATGCTCTTGCATGCATCCTCCACTGCCTACTCCAATCAGCTAGCTTGTGCCACCAACTCATCCCTCTGGATGTTGAGCTAGTCCATCTTGATTTTCTGCTCATGCAGGACCTGGATCGCTCGTCCTTCTTGGGCGCTGAGTTTGGCGATGACCCCATCCTATAGCTGGTACATTATTTCGCGCGGCAGGGCAGCCAAGTTCAAGCTGACGCCTTTCATGCTGCTCATCACAGCTCGATCATCCCCACTTGCTGCTGTTAACATGCCTTCAGGCAAGAGGAAGGTGTTACCCATATGGGCATGCAATGGTTGTTCAGCCTCAGTGGTTCCTACTGCGACATACTGGGCCATTGTACTTGTTTGGGGGTGTTGTACCTGTAAACCTTGTAGCTGTGTGTTGAGCGCCCCAAACACAGTGCTCTACTCCATCTGCAATCCCCGGAGCACATCCTCTGTGACTTCTTGAATCGTTTTTCTGATATCCAATAAATCACCTTCTGTGAGCATGATCAGGTCGACGAATGCCTTCATAGCTTTCCCTTTCTTCCTGGGGGATTTTTTCTCTGGGTCGTGTGGCCGCTTGAGGTGTGCTAATGTCGTACTCGGATCCGCGCGGTCCTCCTCCTTGTTCACTTCCCTGGTCTGTTGCCCTGAGGACATATCCTGGCCTTCCTTGGCCTCTCTGGTTGGCGCGGTTGTGGTCTTTGTCGTCTCTGCTACGGCTGTTGCATCAGCCGCCTTCTGCCGTGTGGCTGCTTCCTATTCCTGGCGCATCCTCTCAGCCAACTGCATAAGGCACAACTTGGTGTCCTTTTTTTGTTGTTGAGCTATGATCTTCTCCATTTCCGCCAAGTCCGGGGCACGCCACTCTGGAGGCCATGACTCCATCACGGTGAAGATTTCATCATCCGTTGCAATGAACAGAAGCTTCACCCATTTTCGTGTTGGATTATTGCGCACCCGGATATACAGGTTATGAATGTCTACCTTGAATTTTTCCATGCTTTGCAGGTTGTTATGAATTGTATGGGACAAACGTGGTCTACGGTTGATCCAGGTTCAGATGCTCACCTCCACAAACACCCAAAACACCTTTATCTCGCGAATCCTATTCGCGTATTTTGTAGCCCAGAGCGAGGTGTATCTTGTGGCTTTGGCTAGGCCATCCACAGTAGTGGGAAACTGGCTGTCCGCCGGAAGCTCCCCTGCAACCAACATGATGGATAAGAGAAACCACGCATAGTGGAAGAACTTACCCTACTCTTGGGCCTCCCTGCAGTTTGTCAAAAATTCGTCACATAGGAACTGCGCCTAGTTGAACTGGACCCCCTCTACGCATTGCTCTGCCAACACAATCACAAATGCTGGTACTTCGTCAATGTGACATTTCATCATTAGCTTGCTAACTAGTAGCTGGGTGGTACATGTACCCCTTGGTTTTTAATACTTGATATTGCATACCCCCGCTTTTACTTTTCCAGTTTATACTTGGCCTTCATAGCTTCGGTGAGGGCTAAGTTGCTATTTTTACCTGCTATGGCCGTAAGGTCATTTACTTTGACTGGTAGTCGAGAAATTCGGTGAATTAGATCAGCCGTGATGGGGATTGGTTCCTCCAGCCAGAGATACCCATCATCCACTAGGCACAATAGTTGCCTGATGACAAAAATGGTGATGGGCACACGGTGGTAGTGGGGTATCCATCGCAAATGGAGTAACCCAGCCTTCTCCACGTCACGTAAACATTTCTTCTTTATTAACTTCTCTGCAACCAACTGTGGGAACTTCTCGTTGTTCGCGAGGTCCCAATATTCGAACTTCATAGTAGGTACTCGTCCCAATGGTGAAATTCAAACCTTATATCATTGGGGAGGAGCGGGGTCTGCAGCGCACTCTTTGTGGCCTCCAGGTCCTTTGGCACCTTGGCTTTCCCTTTTCACGGGGGGATGTAAGGAGTTAACTTTGTCGCGGAATGATTTTGGGAGACATCCTCTGCCTCATCATCCTTCACTTCAATTTGGGCGATCAGGGCCTGCAAGTCTTCCTCCTCCTCTGCTGTTTCAATGGTGATGACTTTTCCCTTCTTCGCCATTAACAATTTTCCAAACCGTGGGTTTCTTGGTGATACTCGGACTGGGCCCATTGTTTGCTTATCTTTATGTGGGTGCGGCGTGCGTGGTGATTTTGGAACCTCTGGCACAACTGTCACTTCTCCAGGCTCCTCATGGGCTATATGGGGCTTCGTGGTAACTTCGGCAAATCGCACTCTTGTTATAGCAGTTGTCATTGTGTTTACACTTGAGGATGGTAAGAGTATGTGGCACTCAATGCTTTGTACTTGCTCAATTCTCAAACAACCAAGTGTTTCCTTGGAGCTAGCCCTAGGGGCTTTATAGCATCCTTTGAATTTGAATTCGACCCTTCCCCCCACTTCTACATCATTAATGCCTTCTTGGCGGTAGATCTTTCCAAATCTCATTCTTAATTCGTGTCTTAATTGTCTGCCGCCCACTCCCTTTTGCCTTAAATTAGACCTCTTGTCATGAACAGTGACACCAACGGTCATCTCCCAGCCTACCCGCGCAACAGCGTTGCCCCTTATGCGTGGCCGTGACCCCTGTGATGTCCTGATCCTACACACAACCTCCATCTCATGCATCTCCCATACAAACTCTTTTATAGTCCTGTGCTCTCTTTCAACTGATTGGAGCGCTGAGACCGGGCTTCCTACAGATAGTCAGGTGGTCGCACCACCAGTGTGAGATTGCAAGTCACCTTCCAACCTTGTACATGAGCCTTCCTTAGTTACTCTTGTGCTAGTTAGCACCTCACATTCTTCCTTATGCAGTATGCTTCCCTGGTTACGTTGTCTTCTAAGGTGCGGTTGCATCCATGGTACTAGAGTCAGAAATTCTCGGCGACAATCTTCTAGTGTGGTGGTATGGCTGCCCATATGTTGTCCTATCCTTTTGTCGACGCGTATTGCTTGCACGATTTCGGTTTCTAGTTTCCTGATTTCCATGTCCATTAACATGCTCTTCTGCTTCAATCATACTTGATCTTCTTCGAGTTTGCGAAGCTCAAGGTTCCCTCACTGAATGGCTTCTTGAATTTGCATATGTTCGTCCTTGCATGGCTGCATAATCTCTTTGCTCTGGTCCTCACGTGCTATCCCAATTATGGGAGTTATTACGTGAGGATTCATTTCCAAAGCTACGGTCTCAACTCTGCTCGTCGTCTTCAGAATCATTCCCGTGCTCAGGTTCTTGTGCATGGCCCTATAGGCCCATCAGGTCACTGGTACATGCAGGTCCCAATCAGTTTGTTCCGCCTGGTAAACTCTATTCATGATTTCGCATAGCTTTGTGAATGCCCCGATGTGGAATATTTGTGGTGTGTGTCACTTTTCTAGTTGTCGCATCAAGTTCTGATTTTTGATCCTTAGTCTAGGATGTGCTTGCACAACACACGCCTGCACCCATCAACATAGGTGGGCACACAAACTGCTTCATCTTGGCTACCCGACTCTCGTTCGATGCTGGGGAATTCCAAACTGTAAGCGCATCCCTCTTCTACATTCATGCTAGTTCCCAATGGTCTTTTGATGTGTACTCCACCATCGTGCGAATGTTACGCGCAACGCCCATTCCAGTGCACCATACCGCTACTATTTTGGTACCGCACCTTCAAATTTGTCCAGGAATTCATCCACCGTTGTTACTCCATCATATGTTGGCAGTTCCCTTGCCTTTGTCTTCACACAATGCAGTGATCTAATCATCATGTTGCAATTCAATGTTGTCACTTCGTGCAACTGGTTCTGCTAGCGTTCTACTTCTTCATCTGAATCCGAAGTGCAGGAGCTGTTGTGCTCCCATGAGATTCTCCCATCTACAATCGGGTTCACCCAATCCTAGTCTTGCACCGTTATCTGGTAAATACAATCCATCTCATCATCACTTTCATCATCGTGCACTGGTTAGGTGTAGCGTGCTCCTTCAGTTGGGTCTAGCAGAACGACTACGCGAAGGGACTTTTTCTTGAATATCATCTTCTGCTTCTTCAGGTTAATGACTCCATTCATATCAGTGGCCCAGTTTATTCCTAGCAACATGGGATAAAGAATGCTATCATCAACAATCTCTATTACTTCAAAGTCCGTTTGTGTGATTGTGCCTTCGATATCAACTGTTACCCCTTGCAACCTCCCCATGGGGAAAATCTTCTGTTGGTTCGCCATTCGTAATTGAATAGGGGACCACTGTAACGTGGGCCTGCTCACGCATTCCCATGTCTTCTTTGGTAACACATTAGCGTTCGAACCCAGGTCTAGGATTACCTGATCCATTTCATACTCGCCAATCTGCGCCATCAATCTCATTTCCCTCCCAATGCACAATGCATGCTTTCCTAGTTTTTAGACTATGCGCAGTTCCCCTGATCCTGCGCACTTGGTGATCAACTCTTGTACTCCCTTAATTGCCTTATTGTCGCACAACAGTTTCATGCATGTCTGTAAAAAGGTAATAAGCATAGAAGGATACATCCTTGGCCCTGGTTGATCCTTATTACCTGAAGTGGAGGCCTTCGTGACGCTATTCTTAGCTTCCATGATTGTCTCCTTTGCACGTTCTAAGTAAAAATCAGGTTCCTTTGTAAGAGCCTTGCGAACCCATGTATCTTCCTCGGGCTGCTTTCCCTTATCTTCTCCTATGGCCGCACCACTTCTGAGCACTATGTTCACATTTGGGTCCTCTTTGTGCGGTTCAGACCTCATCATTTGAATATTTTGAGTCGGAGTAGGCTAGAGTACTCCTTTCTCACGCATCTGTGCGATCAACATAGGACAATCTACCATTTCATGATCAAATTGAGCACAATATGAACAGGATACTCTTGTCGAGTTGGTACAATTACGGGCGTAGTGCCTTGGTCCTCCGTAATTGTAGCAAATTAACTGGCTGCGACCCCTTCCTAGTCCCATTCCTCCTCGTCCTCGACCTCACCCCTGAAATCTCGCACGTGCCATTCCCATCGTTTGGTTGAGGTCTCACGTTTTTGTCTACATCCAATAGGCTGGGGTTTGATCCATCATTGACTCATAGCTACAACAAGTATGCTCGTCATGGCTACTGAGTTGCAGAAACTACAAAACAACTGTTGGGGAGCTTGTGTATACTTTTGCAGCAAATGACAATTATCCGTCATGTGTTTTCCTCCTATCTGACAGACCGCACACCATAGCATGGGTGTCGCACTCGGCCCTGCTTGTGCTTTTGGTTTCAACGGCATTGACCCCCCTCCTGCCAAGTAGTTCGCGAATATTGGATTGTGGTTCTTGTCATGGCCCTGGTCTTTGCATTTTATGTACCACACTTCCTCGAACACCTCCGACTGCGGTGCCCTATCCTGCTTCAAGCTCTGCATTTCCAGGTAGAGATTATGTATTTGCCCATGGATCTGTTGAAATCCCAGCCCCAGATCTTGTATCGGTGTCTCATGCAACCTCATCGCCATTTCCAACGCTTCGGTCTGGGTAGAAATTTTCTATTGCGACAACGCTGTCCTCAGGTGCGATGTCAGAGATGCCACAATCCAGGCGCAATGTTGTGTGTCCGTGAGCATCATATTAGCCTCACGGATCATACTCTTTAGTCACTGATCCAGATCCCAGGGGTTCTTTCCCAGAAGCATCGTAATCTCTTTAAATTCAATGATTGATTGTGTCTGTGATTTTGGCCGGCTAAATTCTCTGTTCAACACATTTTGGATCTCTGCTATTCCTGCATTTGGGTGATCATTAGAGTGCTTGATATGCCATGTCAACACGCGATCCTGCAGCGCACTCACCAATGTATCCTTCTTAATGTTGTCGTCTGTGACCCCTTGCGCTTCCCACACTACTCTTACCATGAATCAAAACTGGTCTGGATCCTCATTCCCTACTCCTCTGAATACAGGTAGCTTGATCGTGTTTGCCATGTGGAATTGCGAGTTTGGTGGAGGTAGAGTGGGTGGAGATGGAGGTGAAGGAGGTGAAGCGGGTGGTGGTGTAGGTGGAGTTGGTAACTGCGGAATGCACTTCGTTATCAAATTGAACGCACTTCTCGGAGAGATCTAAGCAAGCCCTTCCTCACTCTCTCGCGAAGGTGAAATTAAGGGACTGTTTCCTAATTCCACGTTATCTTTGTAGATCTTTCCGCTCTGCGTCATTCCAAACATTAATGTATTCACATAACTCATTTTTCACATAACAACATCTTAATCCAGGTATTCAAAGATTTAATGTACTTACCTCGCGGTCCCTTGAGAAAACGTCATTTTGCTTTGTTGTAGCTCACAATCATGTCTATCGCAAACTCAATGATAAATCCCCCTATTATTCGGTCGAGCCAATGGTCCATAGCTCGCGTGATCTTATCTTCTGATGCCTTTAGTCTACGCACTAATTCTAGAGTCCACACTATCGGTTGGTCGAGCTTACACCTTCCTGTTGGGACTCACAATTGACCAATTTTTGACCTTATCTTTTGCCGTATATTTACCCTTTTTACAGTCATAAGCAAAAGCTTTTATTTCATAATGACATATTAACCCCAAGGTATGAAGTAACCTTCCGCAAGTCTATATTTAATTGTTTATTTCATATTCGTAAATATCTTTTT
>APFE030411706.1:79825-90725 GCA_000404065.3 Pinus taeda | reverse complement strand
TGCATTTGCATGGGAGTATACCGATATGAAAGGTATTGATCCTAAGACTTGCATTTATCACATCTACATTGAGGAAAATAGTAGACCAATCAGACAACCTCAAAGAAGGATGAATCCAAACCTTAGGGAGATAGTGAAAGAAGAGCTCCAAAAGTTACTTAATGTGAACTTCATTTATCCAATTTCAGATAGCCGATGGGTTTCTCCTTTGGTTATAGTACCTAAAAAGAATGGTAAATGGAGTTTGCATTGATTACAGGGAATTGAACAAAGCAACCTTGAAGGATCACTTTCCTTTACCCTTTATTGATCAAGTATTAGATACTTTAGCAGGCAAAAAATATTTCTCATTCTTGGATGGTTTTAGTGGTTACAATCAGATTCAGGTAGCACCTGAAGATCAAGACAAGACCACATTTACTTGTCCATGGGGAACTTTTTCCTACCGAGTAATTCCTTTTGGAATATGTAATGCACTCGCAACATTCCAAAGGGCAGTACTAGGAATCTTTTCTGATCTAATTCAAGATTGTGTAGAGGTTTACATGGATGATTTTACAGTTTATGGTGATTCATTTGAAGAGGCATTAGAGAATTTGGAAAAGGTTCTTATCATGTGTAAGGCAACAAACCTTTCATTAAGTCATGAGAAATGTTTTATGATGTTTACTGAAGGGATTGTTTTAGGACACCATATTTCAGGAGATGGAATTAAGGTTGATAGATCAAAAGTTGAAGTCATCTCCAAGCTGCCTATTCCAAATTGTCAAAAAGATGTTAGAAGTTTTCTTGGGTTTACTAGTTATTATAGAATATTTATTGAAAACTTCACCAAAATAGCATCTCCTCTCTTTAAATTAGTCACAAAGGACTGTGAATTCAAATGGGATCCTGATTTTCAATCTGCATTTGAAGCTTTAAAAACTAGAATATCTGAAGCACCCATTTTTAGGGGACCAAATTGGAAACTTCCTTTCCATATTTCCATAGATGCTTCAGATACAGCTCTAGGAGCTGTGTTGGTTCAAAAGGATTTAGTTCCTTATGCCATTTATTACACCAGTAAAAATTTGACTCCAACTGAGTTAAACTATACTGTAACTGAAAAAGAGTTCTTAGTCGTTGTTCATGCAATCAACAAGTTTAGACACTATATAACAGGCTATGAAACTTTTGTCCGTACTGATCATTCTGTCATTAGATATCTCATGAACAAACCTGTTACCAATGGCAGAGTCACAAGATGGCTTTTACTTTTACAAGAATTCAATATTACTGTGTTAGATAGACTAGGGAAACAAAATATAGTAGCTGATTTCTTGTCTAGAATCCAAAATACTAATGAAGATTCTCCAGTAGAGGATAAGTTTCAAGATGAATATCTGTTTGCAATAACTACTAAAACTCCTTGGTATGTAGATATTGATAACTATTTGGTTACAGGGAAGCTACCTTCACACTTATTTCCTAATGAGAAAAGGAAAATCATTCAGGAGAGCTCAAAGTATTCATGGATTTCTAATGAATTGTTCAAAACAGGGCTAGATTGTGTGATCAGAAGATGTGTTCGGGAAGATGAAATGCCTGACATCCTTAAGGCATGTCATGATGAACCATGCGGGGGACACTTTGCTGACAAGAGGACGGCCTATAAAATCCTTTCTTTAGGATATTATTGGCCTTCTCTCTTCAAAGATGCAAAGCAATATGTCAGAAGGTGTGACAGCTGCCAAAGAGTAGGGAGACCAACTCTTTCAAATGAAATTCCATTGCAAACACAGGTACTCATCGAACCCTTTGAGAAATGGGCTTTAGATTTCGTTGGACCTATTAATCCACCATCTAAACAAAAGAAGTATATATTGGTTTTCACTGATTATGTTACTAAATGGGTAGAAGCCAAGGCATTGCCTTCTGCCACTGAGAATTCAGTTATTCAATTTCTTTTTGAGGATATTTTTACTCATTTTGGTGTCCCAAGAGAAATATGTGACAGATCAGGAAGTCATACTAATCTAAAATTGATGGAGAAGCTGAGGGGAGGAATACAAACATCAAGCCACTAGAAAATCTACTCCATACCATCCGACCAAGAAAATGGTCAAGTGGAATCCACAAATAAAGTTCTTGAGAGCATCATCACCAAGACTGTTCATCTCCACAGAAGAGATTGGGCAGAAAGGCTTCCTGACGTGACCTATTACACTATGTCTCTTCACTACATGATTTTCGCAGCCAATACTGATACGTGTGCAAAGCCACTCGGCTCTAAAGGATTTGGCCGTTATGCTATACCCTTATCACTCCACTTCCGCATGCATTTGAATTCATTCTCGTGTTTTACACCCTCATACGCACACCATTTTCACTCCCATTTCCGTTGTAACTCCACAGCTCTGTTCCAAACCCCACCTACAGTCTGTAAAACATTTTGCATTACGGCCAGTTCACTTACAGTTGTAATTCATCCATTCTTCCGTTAAGCATCCTCCCTGAGCAGTCATATACAGTCAAAATTTCAGCCGAAGAGTGAAAGCCGAAGATGGGAAAGCTGCTTAGAGCTGAACCCGAAGGTCCGAAATATTTACAAGGATATCCTCAGACAAAAGAGGCACTGAAAAAATCAAAATGGTTAAAGTTCATTGAAAAATTCAGAGGATATGACAAAGAGGTAACGAAGGCATTTGCTCGGTCCTTCAATGGAAATATCATGGAAGTAGGGGACCTGAAGTTTGCAATAATAGAGATTACAATAGCTACTACAACCATTCTACCTCAGGTGGGAGATAGATGGTTCAATAACAGAAGGGTGGAAGATCAAGCATGGAAGGATATGCTCAAAAACCCAGGTATAGATACTTCAATATTTACTAAAGGGATTCCCGTGCATATAATCAAAGAAGAATGGACTGCTTTGCTATTGCTTGTTCAAAAGTTGATTACATGTGAGGGTTGCTTTGGTACCATGTATATGTACCATGCAAGGATTATGATGAATTTTATGGAAGGCCATACCATTAATCTACCCTACTTTTTGCTAAGAAGCCTAAATAAAATGAGTTCCATTGTCCAAAAGAATGTAGGCCACATTGAACCCCATTTATACCATCACGGCCTCATTAGAATTCTCATAGAAGACCAATTGAAAAATCACAAGGATACATGGGAAAAGTTTTTGGTCAAGAATAATTTTCAAGAAGTGACTGAAGCTTCTGCTAGTAGTCCTCCTAAAATCCCAAAAGGAAGTAGGAGAATGAAAAAGGATGTTGCTGTCCAGGACCCACCTATTGTGCAAACTCAGGAAACTACCCAGGAAGAAGAAAAACAGAAAAAGAATAAAGGGAAGGAAATTGCTCATGAACCATCACCATTACCTGAACCTTCAGTGGAAGAAGACTCCCAAACCTTGGCTGATAGATTAGCACAACTTCAAGCCACTGCCCTCTTAAAGAGAAAACAGAAAGAGAAACAGAGTGGCCAGCAAAAGAGAACTAATGTACAAGTGAGAAGAAGCAGTAGGCTGAAGGGAAAAATGAGTGTGACTAAAGGAAAAAAGTCACATTTCATTGATTTGGGAGAAACTACACCTGAAAAAGACTTCATCTCAGCTTGGCCTTGAGTCCACTCCTCCGCGTGAGGAGAGTCCCTTTCAAATAGAACCTCAAACAGAAATTAATTTTGAACATAGCCCAAGATGGACACCTGAGATTGACCCTGACCAGCAGGAGTTATATGATTATTTGGAAGCCTTGGAGCAATCAGTTCCTGGTCCAAGCACTATAGTGCCTCTTGATGAACAGGTCAAATCTTTAAAACAGGAGGTGTTTGAACTGGAAGTCCTGAATCGTCATATCAAACAAGAAAATGAAGCATTGAAAGAACAAAGCAAAGTGGACAAAATGGTCCATGACAATACAATGCTTCACTTAGGACTTTGGCAGAAAAAGAACAGAAAATTGAAAGGGAAATGTAAGAAACTCAGCAGGGCATTAATCAATCTGAGGTTCAGATGTCTAGTCAAGAAACCGACAACAATTTTGGCAACAAGGAGAAAGAGAAGAAGGCTAGATGTTTTGGCAGAAGCATCTGAGCACATGGATTAAGAGCAATGATAAAGTTTTGGTTGCATGAGGACATGCAACACCTTCACAGTGGGGGTATGTTGAGCCTCAAACCTAAACTTCTTTACACATCCTCCCAGCCTCTTTTTCCTATTCATTTCCCTATTTTTCCACTCATTCCCTCCATCAATTTGCTCAAATCGTTGTATTATAGAACTTTTTACATGATTTTCTAATTATGTTAATGACTGTGTTTGGTTTAGAATTTTGGTCCAAGGTGTTGTGTTTTCGCAGCTCATACAGGGTTTACACAGGGTTTTCTGCAGTTGATCCCAGTTTTCGTAGCCAACCCCGGATTCCGCAGCTGTTTTATTAAACGCTATGTTCCAGGTGTCCTCCGGGAAGAAGAGCCACATGGGCAAGTTCGTGGAACCAAGGACATGGTTTGTGTCCCTCCAGATCATCCAAACCAGTCATCCAAGCCTGTGGTCAACGAGGAGGCAACTTCGGTCAAACAGAGGTCATTGGCGGTGGCACGGCTCTGCGTGTTCTGTTTTAGAGCGCGTGGGGAATAGGTGGCATCGTCCTCAGTTATGAAAGTAGTGGGAGACACAATCCAACAGCGGATTGAATGCCCATGATGACCGTTGCCTAGATCCAAGGACGTAGCAGGACTACGTGTTTCAATTCAGCTGTTCAAATTACTTAAATTTCGTTAAGCTAGTTTACCTTCTGCAATTATAAATAGACCGTCTTTGAACGCTGGACAAGTTAGTTGTTAATTGTTAGCTGTTGTTTTTATACCTTTGAACTCCCACTGTATTTTCTTATTTTATGCGCAATACATGAGAAGACTGTTGTTCCATTTACGCGTGTGATTGATCTTTGAACGGCTGGAGTAAGCAGAGGGCCCCTGTTTACTAAAAGCCTGTACAGTATTTTAGTTTCTCGCATTTCGTTTTCTTATTTCATGTATATAATGCTTTTAATTGCTGTGTTTTAGATAGTTGTACATACATTTCCATTTCTACTTATTTACATTTTTTCTCTTTTTCATGACTGATCAGTGCGTTATGCAGGTTTCTTAGGCGTGCCCAGGACAGTTTTATGCTTTTCTTTTGCACAACTAGTGACATGTGTGATCATCTTGTCTATGTTGCTGACCTTCTTTGTTTTGCAGCCTTTATTTCATCATTTTAATTTAGTTAATTTTCATATTTGCTTTTTGTTTGTAGATATCAAGTTGTTTATCTATTGATGGTCTCTTCTTTATAACTTAATATCTTTATTGAGGACCAAAGCATCACTTAATGCAGCTTGGTTAGTTGTTCAGAAACTCACAATTGCTTGACTTGTTTTTAATTGTTTATCATATGATACATTCAGTTAAAAAGGAAAGAGGTTAAGAAGAAGTTAAAGTATTTGTGACTAGTCTTTCTTCTAGATAGGTTTACTTTAGTTTCAACATTTCTTAGTGATTATTTGATATAAATTTCATTTGCATTTCCTTGCAGCAACAGAGGCACTAGGCCAAAGTCATTAGTCTTTTATTTAATGCCTTTACTTTCCTTTAAGCATTGATTTCATTTCAATCTTTCTTGTAGAGTACTTTTAAGTTGTAAAAAGCACATCACAATCACACACACTTCACTCACTTGATTTTGAGTTTTAATAAGCACATCACAATCTCACACACTTCACTCACTTTATTTCGTCACACCACATTAGGAGAGATATACTTGAAAACAACCCTAAAAAGTTAAAAATGACAAAATCTCAAGAAATAGTTGCCTAAGTACATACAGTACACCTCACTTCATTAGCTTACGAGCCCCGGGTTGACATTTAAAAGTTAAAATTTAGACATCACTAAATTGAACAAACACTAGGTTCGGAGATAATTTAGAAAAGAAAATCCTGATACTACTGGCCCTTTCGACAACAGTCCATGGAGCGCGGACTGAGGTCTCACCCGATGTAGTATGGGAGGATGCTATAACTAGGTTTTTGCACCCTTGGGATGTCTGATGGCTTTTGTAGGTCCGCGGTTTCACCTATCATTGTGTGCACTTGCGATCCCTTCGTGACTTGTGGTGCTGCTTTCGTGCAACCCTGCTCGGGGCGTGGCCCGTATAACACCCAAGTTCCTTTTTTATTAAACATTTAATTAGCTTATGTGTGTAATATTTAGGGTTGTTACAACATATCCAACATTTATATCAGTGTGCATGATACATAAATGATCATAAACATAAATAAGATAAGCACAACAAGTACACAAAATTAGGAATCAACTTCTCTTTATTAGCTTTTTGTCCTGATTACAAACTTGACACTGCCCTGCGCACTCCGCTGCAAGGGTCCATGCACTTAGCTGCAAAATCTACTAGGCCTTTGCACACTCAGCTGCAGATCCTCTTCCTACTACTACAACCCAAGAAACTTAGACTTCTACTCTAAGCTTGAACCATTCCTTCGGTATTCTTACTATTCCTCCCTGCCTTTACAACTTAGAGCCTTTCTCCATTTATACAATCCCATGGTTCGTGGACCATGGGTAGGCTGACTTTACACTAATTTACAATACAAAGCTTAGGGCGGACAACCCTATGACTCAATTGTACACTTCACACTCCACGCCACAATTCGCAGAGTTCTACACCATATTTGACCAAAACTTGGGCTTTGAGCCCCAAAACCTATTGTTGGGGGGATTCCATGCCCAACAGGCCACCAACACAATCAACATGACTCGTCCCGAGTCATTTTGTTGGTGCGACGATCTTGGCATGGAGCCCTTCCAACCGTTCCTTCACTTCCCTGAGGTCTGCAATGCACTGATCTGTACTCTGCTGGATTTGCTATACTCTCTCGGCCAAGGTCTCACTATCATGGGCAGCTCCCTACCTTAAGGCATGCATCACCTTCATCTGGGAAAGCTTTAATTCAATGTTTGTAGTGATGAGGAAGGCCTCATCAATCCAAGGTTGGATGCGCACCTTCAGGACTACCTCTTGCTACCACGCAGCATCCACCTGTTCCTTCAATGCCTTTTCTTGATGTAGCTTCGTAAGCCACTGGGTTAGGACAATTGTCTGCACTATTTTACACACACTATCATACTGTACTTGAAGCTTCCTCACCTCCATTTCCAGGCGCTGTATATTGGGGTCCTCATGTAATGAAGTGAGGACCGCGAAGGATTCTTCCAAGATATTGGTGCAGTTCTATACTACCTGTCCTATTTCCTCCAACCCTTTCTGAATAGTGCTAGTGCACTGTTCCCTAACTTCTGGGGGTGTAGAGGGTTGCGCCTTTAATGGCAGCTCGACAATCTGAAGGTTGAGGTCCAGCTGTACCCATGTCACTTCTGCCTTTTCCTCGCGGAATCTAGTCATCAATAGGTGGATCCACTCTACTACTGGTAGATTTGCCGCGACGGCCAATTCTGGAACATTTCTACACACATTGTCTACTACTTGCTCCAGTCCTTGAGTCTGCACAACCAGTTCATCATGCTACTAGCTAAGTTGTTCCATATTGATCTTTTTCTCACTCAAGCCCTGTAGCGTGTGGCTTTCTCTGGCACGGAGCTCGGCTGTGACCCCATCCTCCAACTAATACAAGGTTTCTCATGGAAGTGCAACTAAGTTTAAGCTTAGTACCTTAATCCTACCCACCATAGCTCGATCAACTTCATTCGCTGCGGTTAATGTGCCTTTGAGGAATACAAAGGTGTTGGTCATTTGGGTGCACAACATCTGTTCCGCCTGTGGCATACCTATGGTTACATAAGGGGCCATCGTTCTTGTATATGGGGGTTGCACCTGTAGTCCCGTACCTATGCTCTTAGTGCACCCAACACAATGTTCTTCTCCATCATCACCTCTTGGAGTGCGTCCTTGGTGACATTGCAAACCATTTCATCGGTGTCAAAATATCACCTTCAGTAAGCGTGATTGGGTCGATAGATGTCTTTGATGCTTTAACATTATTTCTAGGGACCGGTTACTCAGGGACACGTGGCCGCTTCAATTGTTGTAAGTGGTTTCTGGGTCCGCGCGCTCTTCAGCTAGATCTATGTCCTCAGCCCCTTATCCTGTGGACATGTCATGGCCCTCCTTGGCCTCTTCCGTTGGTGTTGTTATTGTATATGCTACTGGTGCTGCTAGATCGACTGACTTCTCTTGTGCGACTGCCTCTGCTGTTGCTTTTTCTTGGTGCCTCTGTTCAACCAGTTGCACGATGTGCAACTTGATGTACTTATTTCTTTGTTGAGCTGTGGCCCTTTCCATTCCTGCCAAGTCCGGGGCATGCCACTCCAGAGTCCACTTTTCCAACGCTGTGAATATGGTGTCATCAGTAGCAATAAATTGGAGCTTTGTCCATTTCTTTGCTGGATCCGTCCGCACCCAGACATGAATGTTGTGCATGTTCACCTTAAAATCTACAAAGCTATACAGAGTGGCGTACACTGTGGGAGACAATCGTGGTCTTCCATTGATCCACATCCGGATGCTCACTTCCATCAACACCCAAAAAACCTTGGTTGTGTGTATCCGCTTCATGTCCTTAGTGGCCCAGAACGAAGCATACTTCATGGCCTCAGGTAGGCCCTGGTCGATAGGCGGGAACTGGCTATATTCCGGTAGTTTGTCTACTACCAACAAGGTGGATAAGAGCAACCACATGTGGTGGGAGGTCTTACCTTGCTCTTGGGCCTCCTTGTAGTTCATAAAAATTTCCTCATAGAGGAACTCATCCTAGTTGAACTGGACCCCCTCCATGCACTAGTTGGCTAGCACAACCACAGGCGCTGGTACTTCATAGGCACAGCACTCCCACATTAATTTTTTGGCCAGGAGATGGGTGGCTATGTGCACACCTTTGTCCTATTCATTGCCTGCTCCCTTTTTCCTTAAATTGGACATCTCATCATGAACAATGATGTCAACAGTTACTTCCCAGCCTACCCGCACAGCAGCGCAACACCCTATGCGTGAACACAAACCTTGTACCATGTTGATTATGCACACACCTCCCTCACCGCGTAGTTCCCAAATAGACTCCTTTAGAGTCCCATGCTCTCTTTCAACTGTCTGGAGCGTTGAGACTGTGCTCCCCACAGTTAGGTAGGTGGTTACCCCACCTGTGCGAGACTACAACTCGCCTTCCAGCATAGTACGTGGACACTCCTCACCTGCCCTCATGACAGCTGGTGTCGTGTGCTTTATCTTATTTGGTATGCTTCCCTTGTTACTGCATTTCTTAAGGTGCAGTCTCAACCATGGTAACATAATCATAAGTTCTCGGCGACAATATTCCAATGCCATGGTATGACCATCTGTATCTTGCCTTGTCATCCTTGGTTTATCGATGAGACATGCTTGCATGACCTTGTTTTCCAGTATTTTGATCTCAATGTCCATTAACATGCTTCTCTTCCTTAATCGTACCCCATCTTCTTTGAGTTCGTGAAGCCTAAGGTTCCCTTGTTGAATGGCTTCTCGAATCCTTCTATGGTCGTCCTCTCATAGTTGTGTGATTCCTTCATCCTGGTCTTCACGCACTTTCGTTATTGTGGGAGCTATTATGTGTGGATTCTTCTTGGTATTTCCTTCAAAAATCTCGGGTTCTACTCCATTTCACACCTTTGGAATCATCTCCGTGCTCAAAGTTTTGCTCATGGTTCTATAAACCCATCAAACCACTAGCATGGGTGGGTCCCAATCAATTGGCTTCGTCTGGTAAACCTTATTTAGTACTCTATGCACCCTATGGGATGCCTCATCGTGGAGAATTGGTAACACGCATAGTCCTCCCTACTATTGTGATTTGCTCCAATTCTCTAGGTTGTGCACTTGTGCGGATTGTACAACATATGCCTATACCCATCAGGAAAAGTGGGCACGCAAGTTGTTCCACCCCAGTTGATTGGATTTCATTCAAAGTTGGGGTTTTCCAAAATGTAGGCACATCATCCTTCTACATTCGCACCAGTCTTCAAAATTTCCTTGATGCGTACCCCACCAACGTGCGGGTGTTGCGCGCAGTGCCCCCTTTAGCACATCGAACTGCTACTGTTCTAGTACTGCATTTTCGAATTTGCTCAGGAATTCATCCACCACTAACAATCCATCATATGTGGCCAGCTCATTTTCCTTTGTCTTCATGCAACGCAATGATTTGATCATCATGTTGTAGTTTAACATTGTTACTTTTTGCAATCAATTCTGTCATCGCTCTATCTCTTCGTCTGAATCTGAAGTTCAGGTGCTTTCACGCTCCCATGAAATCCTCCCATCCACAGTCGAATTCACTCAATCCTCTCCTTGTGTAGTGTTACACAGTAATTTGTCACTGTCTCCTTGTCAGTCTCCCTACTGTGTCATGAAATCAAATCCATCATGCTCATGCTCTCTGAAATGGCCAAAAAACCCTCTTTTCCTAAGTTTATTGGATCATCGTGACTATTATTGAAATAACCGCACTGACTGGCAGACGATAGTGCAATTGGTGCGCTGCCAGCGCGGAAGCACACGGGTTTCCCGCGCTGATAGAGTTTCATAGCCAGCACATCCTCTGCTTGTACTAAGTCGCACTGACCAGACCTCTTCTGTTATTGAGATGCGATGTCAGCGCGCCAGTCCAGTTATGCACCCGCGCTGATCCTGTTTGGGCGAGTTTGTTCTAACAGCCAACCTTCCAGATGACTCCAGACCTGGTTGTTCGCCTTGTGAATGTCGCCCTCCCTTCTATGGCATGTCTGTTCGTCATATGAGCCACCTTTCTTGGAGATAAGCTTATCCTTCCACCATTCATGGAGACTCCTTCTCCTA